>CAUYQG010195083.1:0-23817 GCA_963574415.1 Tarsius wallacei
GGTGGGATTAATGGTAGTCAATATCTGTCTGGGGACAGGGGGACACCCCTTATCAACAAGGGTGCCTGAACGATGCATATTTGTATAACTAACCCTTAACTGTACCCTACCATTTTAAAATAAAAAATATGTTTTTAAAAAAGAGCAAGAATCAAACCAGATGCCTGTGCCATTCCCTGGTGCTAGTATCCATCATCCACTTAACGATGGAGATTATAGTTGCCAGATCTGGCTAATCTAGATTGTACCCTCAAGAAATTAGATTCTTGGTTAAAAGGGAGGAGTTTCTCAACCAAAGGGAGCTATTCAGCTAATGGACTATGAGGAACCATCTTTCTACTTCTGGAACCTGCAAACAAATTTCAAGATCTGAATGCAAGAGTGTGTAAGGAATCTTTTACAATGTCATCTGGTAACTTTCTAGGGGAATGATTGTCCTAACAAATGAACTTGCGCTCTTGAGACATTGTGACAAATATATTGCATTGTGAAAATGAAAATGAAAATATTAAATATTTGGATCATGCAATTAGCTCTTCCTGTTCTCAGTACCATACTGGACAAGCACTCAACTAATTTTTAAAAAATGTTTTTCCTTGAAATTTAGCCACCGGGCTCGGTGGCTCAGCCTGTAATCCCGCAACTTGGGAGGCTGAGGTGAGTGGATTGTCTGAGCCGCGGGTTCGAGACCCGCCTGGGCAACTTGGTGAGACCTCACCTCTACAATAAATCAAAAAAATCAGCCGGGCGTGCTAGCGCATGCCTGTAGTTCCAGCTACTTGGAAGGCTGAGCAGAAGGATCGCGGGAGCCCAGCAGGTCGAGGCTGCTGTGGCTGGGAGCGGCCACTGCACTCCAGTTTGGGCAACAGAGTGAGACTCCAACTCAAAAAAAAGAAGAAAAAAAGAAAAGAAAAGAAAAGAAATTTAGCCTACAGGAAAAAATTATTTATTTTTCATATAGACAGGAAGCAACCTGGTATGTATGACAGGAGTCAATTAACCAAACTTTACCTGTACGATGTCCACTTGTATACCTAATCCTGAATTGTACCCTACATCTTTAACATAAAATATTTTAAAAAGGAGTGAATTAAAATCAGCAATGTATTATTCTAGCTCATGTATCAGTCTCTTAATAGCTTTAGACATTGAGGGTTCAGCTTTGAGTAATGGATTCAATCTCATTGTGTGAACATAATCTAGTGATTCAACCTCTAAAACTGAGGAATAGACCTAGTGGTAACAAACTTTTATTCAGATTAGTCATTTTACTAAGAATGAATCACACACACACACACACACACACACACAAATGAATGGAGTCATTAGTAAAACCTACCAACTGAATCTGGATTTATTTAGTTCTGGAGATGAAGATGAACTGAAAAGTATTGAATTCTCCTCTGGTCCTAATCTAATTATTTCCAGTTTCTGTAAAAGTGCTTCTTTTGGACATTCCATCAGCAGCACTATTTTAACATGTTTAACTGAAACCAAAACGTTCTATTTGAAACCTGGTACTTACTATAATTGTTAATTACATGATCATCTTTCTAATTACTTGGATTTGAAGTCAGAGTTATCTTTTATTCCTTTCCTCAACAGATCATAAAATATTTTGTAGACAGGCAGACCTAGGTTCTGTGACTGGAGGCAACTTATTTTATGTCTTTCAGCCTCTCTTTCTTTTGTGTGTAAAATGAGGATAATGACTTAAAGTATTGCTGGGAAGGAAAAAAATGAGATGATGTCTGCATAAAGCTGAGAAGGGTTCTGGCTGAAAAGGAAGGCTCAAGACGTGCTTAGTAAAAGAAATTGGAAGTACATTATAATCTTGATGCAACTGGGAAGCAATGTGTGCATAGTTATGCCAGGAAGATAGCTGGTATTTTTCTTTATCAAAACAGGAAATTGGGAAATGTTGGTAAAATGGTGCCTTGTGAACAACGGGCGGGAAGATTCTGAGTGTAAGAGTAGTATTAAGTCGATACCATTCTCTGCAGACACTGCAAACACTGGCTGGATATTTATCTCTACTCACAATGGAACAAAATTGAGTGTCACTATTTTAAAAAAATAAGTCTTCAAATTTATGAATTATGAATTTGGCATACGGTACAATGATTCCAAGCTCGTTAACTCAAAATTGTCTTAGTATATCAAAACAGTCTTATAATGCATTCTAGCTGAAAGGAATCATAGATGTCATCCGAATTTTGTCTTCCATAGTTGAGGTCAGTAAGAATTAGAATGGTAGGGCTCAGTCTGTGAAATCAGCCTGTTAATGGCAGTGTCTAAGCTGAGACTCACTCTCTTCCCTTTTAAGTCAATGGTCTTTCTCTTCATTGCAACACTGTCTCCTAAACCTGACTTTGAATGCCAATAACTATGCTTCTTGCATCTTTTTTCTACTAAATTTTATTCTAAGGTCCATTTGTATTTCTTAACTCTAACTACAATGTAATAGAATGCTATATTTTTAAGGAACAAAATATCAAACATGGAAGAAATATGTAAGAAATATATTCAAGTAACAACTTTCACATCCTCATGGTCAGGTTTCTTTTTCTGTAAAAAAAATATAACTTTTTGAAAAATGTAAGTCTATTTAGTAAAGTGTTGATTGTATGTGTTTAATATTGATTTGATGTCCATGATACATACATCATATAATGCTACATGTATTTCGAAACAACCAGTGATTTTAGAAAATAGTGCTTTTTGAGTGAGGTATAGGTTAATTTGATAATAAAACAATAGATTTCTGTTCATATTATCTCTTTCTATTATACAGCTCCAGAAGTTATAATGATAACATTAGAGATTGCGCATATAAAAATTTTCTCTTCTACATAGGAAATCACAGGTTTTAAATATAAAATCGAAGAAAGCAATTTTAGTAGAAAAAGAATCATATGAGAACCAGACAGATAGATTGCTATAAATAATATTATAATTACTTCCTGGTCTTATTTATTTATTGCTTCTTTATTTAACTACCAGATAATGCTCTTAAATCTTCTGTAACTTTATCTTCTGTTGTTCTTGCCACTAAGACAAATATTTTGATCAAATATTTTGATTTTTAGTAAACAGAAATACTTCCATATTTTTTCTTGATATGTACTATAATGTCTGATCTGTCAGAGATGTTGAGATTAAGTAAACTTTCATGACATACAGCCTGACACTCTAATTTTCCACACGAGAAAGCTGAGACTCAGAGGGTTAAGGTAATTAGTGGCAGAGTAAGAACCAGGATTTAGGTCTACTGACAAGTATGATATTCTTGGAGTATGCCATAATGATTGTATTTGTAGTTTTCATCTCGAGATTTATTTCTGGGAAGGTTTTATTCAGTATTTCATGTCTTTCTTCATTTCTTTTTGTTCAACCCTAAATCACTTTGATGGGGAAACGCTTAAAAAGAAAAACAAAACAAAACAACTCTCAAGACAAGCAAACAAAACAAAATCTAACTATAGCAACCACAACAAAATTTGAAAAGAAGAACTCAAAATAAGGATATTTCATCAGGTTTAACCATGAATAGCTTTTGTTGTACACCTCCATGATTTTGTTTATTCTATCATCTTCATTTAGAACGTTCTCTCTCCAGGTCTTAGTTCATTTTTACCCATTCTTTGAGACCAAGATCAAATAGTACCTTCTCAATTAAGCTTGCCTGATTTTATAGTAACAAATTATTTCTTCTTAACTTTTACAGCACATTTTTTCTTACCACTCAAATTCTGGTATCTCCAAGTGCCAACATGACATTTTAGTTTAGTAAATATGACTTTTTCCCCCCTTCAATTGCATTTTAGGCTCACTTGAGGGCAGACATTAAGTCTTATATATTCCCTTCTCTTCAGTTAAGAAACTATAAAACCTTTAACTTCTTCACTTTAATATTTTTGCATTGAAACTGATAACAGATACAATGCATGCCTTGCCCTCCCCTCACCCCCAAAAGGTGGAAAAGACAAGCAAGAGACATTATATGGAACTAACTCAAGTGAGAAAGTTCTTGGTAACAGGTTTTTTCCTGGGCTTTATGTTTGAGGCAGGAGAAAAAACTCAGAGGGCAGTGTATGGAGTCAGACGTGACCAGTACTTCTGACTGTGGAGCTAGTACTGTAAATGACCCTCCCAGACTCCCTTGGAAATAACCTTTGCAGACTGAAGCTAGTTTGCTGGAAATACCTACAACACTGCCTTGACTTAGCCTTGTCAGAATGTTAATGCTATGGGAAGCAGCCCCCAGCCAATGTTGGGTATGGAGTTGGCAGATGAATATTTCAGTGGTTTTGGTTGTTCTACCTTGTCTCCAGAATTTCCCATCATTCAAATCCTCGAGTTACCTTCTCTTTCCTGTCTTACTTACTCATTCCTAGACTATTAATTCCTGGGATAACAGATCACTTTCCAAAAAACTGCTTGCACTAAAATTTCTATCTGTGTCTACTTCTAAGGAAAAAAAAAAGTCAAGACAGTATCTTTTGTTTATAATATATTTCAGATAAAAATGTGGTGGTTATTTCTATTTTAAATGTTCACTTAAAAAATAATCTCTTTTTTGGTCCTATGAGTCTATTTTCTTCTTTTTTTATTATTATTATTCTTTTTTTAACACATATTTTTTCTTTTAAAATTGTGGGGTACAGTTAAGGTTTAGGTATACAAATATGCATTGTGCAGGTACGCTTGTGATGAGGTGTGCCCCACCCCCCGTCCCCAGACAGATATTGAATGAGTCTTTTTTATATTCACAGTCCATAAAATCCTTCATGGGCTAACATGTTTCTTATATAGGCTAGAATTCCCAGTTGGTTCTTTTCATGACATTTATAGATGGCCCCATAGATTGTGTTTCTCATTTGGCCCTCTCCAATTGCGGGTACTGGCAGTTCTAAAGTCAGGCAACGTTATGGTCCAAACCAGAAATTTGACAAGATGAAATATGATGTGTAAAATACACTAATGCTACAAAATTTAATTCATGAAGAGAAAATTATTGACTGTACTGATCTAGATATTGACATTACTTTTTTTGTAAATATCAAAATAATCTGAGGTAGGAAAACTTTTTAAAGTGATGTAATGCAACATTTTAGGTGAGTTTCTTCTTCAAATTCAAGGAAAATCTTAACATATAACTGCGAATTGTAGTTAGCTTATCAGACTAGTATGAGTACTTATAAGTCTTTTAAGTTTTATAAGTATGCTGCTTGAGGATTGACTTTAGAGCTAAAAAATGCATATTTCATATCCATACCAGTACAGTTCATTTGTTCTCATTTGTAGACAGCAGATACACATTTTCATTCATCCATTAATTGCACACATTCATTCATTCAAAAACATAATCTCAGTACCTGTTGTCACTAGTATTCTCCTAAAAAGAAAACAGGAATGGTCTGTGTTAGCCAGAGTTTTATAATCTTGTGGGTGTTTTAAATTGAACTTCTTATCACAAATGCTGAGGAAATACAAATGTCAAATTTTACTGTAGTTATCTAAGAGATTTTTTGGGAGTATATATGAAATTTGAATAAATATAGCTTTTAGGTACAAATATGAAATGTTATTGAGATAGCCGTTTATAGATTTATGAAAGATCTTGCCATTAGGAACAAAGTTACAGCAGAAGTATTTTTATACCCTGGACATTTATTAAAAGAACTACAGATCTTTGTATTTATTATGTCCTGAAACATTAATTGCAACAGATTTATGAATGACCTAATTCTGTATTAAGTTTTAGCAATAAAAACTTTATTGCAACACTTGTTATGAGAAATGTGGCATAAAATTTTAAAAAGCAATTCTCAAATATTGTGTTTATTGTCTCTGCCTTGAAAGGTATTTTGTTCCTATGATTAGCATGCCTATGTAATTTTAAGCACTTCTCCAGTTTATGCTAAATTGTATGTTTAATAATTTATGTAAGCACAAAAGCCAAAATAAGAATTCAGAAAAAAAATCTTTTCTCTCTAATCTCCCAAAAGAGCCATGAATCTATTAAAATAAATGTTTGTGCTTTGTACCATCCCAGAGATCATTCAAAGTATGTTGAATCACTAAATTTATAATGTATAGGGTGTATAGGGCTTCAGGTCTTCAGAAACGGTGGTTGCTGTTTTAATTTAAACTCACTAACCATAGGAAATAACAATATCTTTGTTTTGCTGTAGGTAATTCTTAACCTAAACAAAATCTCATGTGGTCTATGTTAAGAAATACTAAAATCCCACCTGCCACTTCAGTTGCCCAGGAACAAAATAGAATGAAATATAATTTATGAATACGAAATAATTCCATAAACGTATTTGTTCTTTTTTTTAAAAAAAATTGAAAAATAGTTTAATGGAAATATTTATTTTAAAATTTGAAAGTGTTTTTATGTTTATGTCAATACATAGAATCTTAAATATAACAAGTAAAGTCCAAGTAGGTCCTAAATAAATACAAATAATGCAAATATGTAAATGAATAAGTTAACAAAATTTCACACTCCCTAAGAATAGAAATACTGCTTATTTTCTTTGTTCTTCGTAGTCTATTCCAGGAGTCAGCCATAGCAGATGCCACTTAATCAGTGATAGTTAAAAGAACTTCTAGGTAACAGGAAGTAGCTAATGGAGAGGGAATAAACTCATAACGTGAAGCAGCATGTAAAATGCTCCATAAATAAAAATGTTTCATCTACTTGAAGTTTTATCCAATAAGAAGCATCCATGTCACTCTTGATATGACAGAGTCATAGAATAAACATGGTTTAATGGTATCCATAAGAGATTGGAGGCGATCTTTTTAATCATTTTTTTCATAAACCCAATCATCTTTATGCATTTACTCATTTAGAGGAAGTCTGGATTTCTGATTTATAAATAAAGATGTCTCCTGTTTACATTTTTAGATCTCTCCCTTATATTGACTTGATAGAACAAAGAAAAAGGAAGTGCAGAAGATTTAAATCAACTACTTTTACTTGTACAAGAGGGAGGAGGCAGAGGATTACCTCAAGTGAAAAATGGATTATCTTGGGGACGCACCACAACCATCTTATTTTACACTTTTACAGCTGAAAAAACACTTTCTATAAACCATTTCAGCTTTCTCGCTATTAGATGTGCCAGATATGGACTTTTATTCAGATATAAAAATGGACTCAGAGTAAGCATTTTACTGACTTTTCTCACACAGTTTGTTGGGAAAACAAGACTCTGAATCCACTTTTCTGCATGGCTTCCCACATGAAGTTTCTCGATATGTTGAGAAATAAACATCTGTGCACGAGTATCCGTGTGTGTGAGTGTTTGCACATGCAAGTGTGTAAATCAAATACTTTATCATTGCACAAGGCTGGTATCTTTAAGTCCCACAGTGGCCGAAGGTACCAAAAGTTAAAGGGAGGAAGTGGAGGTAAAAAAAAATCCTGACAGTGGGAAAAGAACTCAGTGGAAAAGAGCAATACTCTTCATATTTTTGTACATTGATTTTATTTCTGAGCTTTGAATAACAGCAACACTGATGCATCTTAACTCTGTTTCACTAGGTCCGATGTGAGCTTCAATTTTCTATTTCCATTTTTACAAGTTATTTCCACATCGATGCTTTCTTCTGTCACTTTACATGTTTGAAACAGCACCCATAAATAACATAAATTTTTTTTAGTTTTTCCCCCTCTATTCCCTTTGCCATTGAATCCATTTCATTCATTTCTTTATTTATTCTAGGTTGGAAAATATAGCTTATTTAAAAAGCAAATGAGAGAAAGAGAGAGTATGAAAGAGGAGATTCACCTCCCCAAAATAGGGAAGGTGACTAAAGCCGGGAAACATGGCGACGGCCATAGCTCAAAGAGCACATGGCCGCACCAGAGTCTAGTAAGGCAGTGGCCCATCTAATCCATTTTAAAGGGCATGAAGAGTATATAAAAGTATTGATTTTGGCCTGACGTGGTGGCTCAGCCTGTAATCCCAGCACTTTGGGAGGCTGAAGGGAGAGAATTGACTGAGCCCAGGGGTTCAAGACTTTGTCTCTACAAGAAATCATAAATTTAGCCGGGCGTGGTAGCGCGAGCCTGTGATTCCAGCTACTTGGAAGGCTGGGGTGGAAGGATTACCTGAGCCCAGCAGGTGGAGGCTGCAGTGGCTCTGAGTGTGCCACTGCACTCCAGCCTGGGCAAAAAGAGTGAGACACCAACTAAAAAAAAAATAAATATATATATATATATATATATATATAGATAGATAGATATATAGATAGATAGATAGATAGATATAGATATAGATAGATAGATTTTATTTTTCTTGTCTGCTGTGTTTCTGCTCTTACTCTTCCTCCTCTTTTTTTCATCTTCTCATTCTTCTCTGTCTTCTTTTTTCTCTCTCAAGCCATCATCATTAACACCATCACTATTTTCATGTTTGTCACCTCCACCAATATTCACTGATCTTATATGATACATTTACTGCTGGAGATTTTCCATACAAGACTTAATGGACACCTCACAACGACCATGTAGGTCAAAATTAATATTGCCATTGTACAAAAAATGTTTAATGCCGACATTAATCATGCATTTATTCTTACAGAGACAAATACAGACAAATACAGACAATGTGACTCATCATAGAACCTTGTTTCATCACTGCTACACAACAAAACCTTCTAAAAAATCCTTCATAGAAAATAAAATTTTCTTCATAGAAAAATACTCTTCAAAGAGCCATTACATTTCTCTTTATCCAGACAGTATCAGAGTTCTTCTTGCAGATGATAATTTTTACCATTTCCTTTTGTCTATCATGGCAATTTAGGCACCTAATTGTATACTTCCACCTATTTTGAATATTCTTTCTCATTTATTTTTATTTTATTTTTTTTTAAGAAAGAAAAGTTGATTTAAAAGTAAGTTAGAGAAAGAAAGAGAAGGAAGAAAAAAGATTCACCTCCCCAAGGTGGGGGAGGGGGCCAAAGTCAGGAAGCATGGCGACAGCCATAGCTCAAAGAGCACACGGCTACACCAGAGTCTAGCAAGGCCTCATCGATTCTTAATATTCTTATTTAAGTAAGTCTTGAACCTCTTGCATAGCAGAGATTATTATCTAAACTTACATCTAGTCCTGGGAGCCAAGGTGGGGAGGAGTTTGCTCATAGGAGATGCTCCATGCACACAGATTCGGTAAGCCAGTAGGCTTCCCACAATTCTCAGACACCATCAATGCACAATAACTAGCTTAATAATGATCTTTCTTGTCAAAGTCCTTCTCTACAGTTTTTCGATCACCTGAAGGAATTTTGTGATCATCTACATATCAATCATTTCTCTTAAATTCTGCTTAAAAATTCTCCCTTCAAAAACACTTTTCTTTGATAAACTTACTTTGTATTAACATATTCGTTGCACTATGAACAAAACTGCAACATGTGTTTCATTTTACTCTTTTATCTATGTTTATGTACTTTGACGACCAAAAAATACTGAAAATGATTGACTGAAGACAGGGAACATGCTTTAATTATCAAAAAATATCTAGTTCATGCACTATCCATACTCACTAAATTCTTTACAAAAACTTATACCTATAGCACTATTCTTATCTATAGCAGGTGAATGAATAATATAGATCCCTGAAAAGTATAAATTATATATATACATATGTATATGTGTGTGTTGCTGCCCAGGCTGGAGTGCAGTGGCATGCTCACAGCCACCACAGCCTCGACTGCTGGGCTTGGGCGATCCTTCCGCCTCAGCCTTCCAAGTAGCTGGAACTACGGATGCCTGCCACCACACCCAGCTAGTTTTTGTGATTTATTGTAGACAAGGGGTCTCATCAGGTTGCCTAGGTTGGTCTTGAACCCCCTGGGCCCAGGCAATCCTCTCGCCTCAGCCTCCCAAAGTGCTAGGCTTACAGGCTGAGCCACCGTACCTGGCTTTAATTATTTTAGTCATGATAAATTTTAAGCTCTTCACAAAGAATATGCAATATTGTATTTCATATTTCTTTCCATCTTAGGATATGCATTGTTTCTCTGCTAAGTCTTTTTATTTTTTTCCTATTACAAACTTCAGTGGAACATCTAACTTAGGCAAAGAGCCTTGATTTTCTGTGGCTTCAAAAAAAGAAAAACAAGGCCTAGAACTTATCCTAAAGGACAGTGTGCTTTATTGTGGAGTATAAAATCAGCACAGGGATTTACAGGAGCAAAGAAGAAAGATAGTGAGAATAACAGATGAATGTTAGGATTATTTAGAATGTTGCATGTATAGTCGGGGTAGGTGAGGACATCAGAAAATTTCTGTGGAGCTGGCACCGTTTTTGCGTGGCCTCTAAAGATTTCTAAGGTCATATAATTCTGTCAATACATTTTAAAATAGACAAAAAAAGTCAAGCACATTTTTTTTCCAATTTGGATTTGGATTTTTGAAAGCCATACATGTTTTATTTAGGATTTTTAGAAATTCTGTATATATTTAACCTCTTTTTTAATGGTATGTTTATATTTTTCTAGGACTGTGTCATATGTGCAAAAAACATATGATAAACAGGTTTGTAAGTATTCTAAAGGCAAGAACTACAACAAATATGTCTTTTGGGTCCCTTTTGGTACCAAGTAAAATATTAAGCACATACACCTTTTTTTCTAAATGTGTGATTCACAAACTACCTGCATCAGAACCATCTAATGAGTTTTCAACTTACAGGTCACTATGCCCCATTCCAGGCCACTTGAATAAGAAGGATCTGGAATTCCTAATAAGATCCCCACTGTGTGATGTAACACAGGATATTGCTTAAACTTCAAAGTCATCATCTTGACAATCTACTAATTAGCATCCATTTTAAACTGAACACTTGCAAAATCATTTCTATTCTGAAGGATTTGCAAAATTATGCTGGAAAGGCTGTCTCAAAATTTAGACTACAAACGTCCAGGCAAAGATGATGAAGTAAAGTAAGAGAACAAAGGGAGGACAAGTTTCTGATTCCATGTGCTATGTTCCGACTTCCAACTATTTCCTCTATCCCTGTCCCCAGCCCAACCCCAGAATGCAGTATGGAGGAACATAAATGAGTTCTTAATATCTTGAAAATTTTCATTAAAACTTTTATCTTCAATTTGAAGAGATGTGGACTCAGAAATAAATTTGCAATCATGGGAAAGTCAAAGAAAAACTTTTGAAAGTGGAAGTCCTTAGGTATCTTCCTAGGACCTTAGCACAAATGAAAAGAAAACTATTGTAAGTTTCCCTGAGACATTATATTATATTAGGGTGTGTGTATACAAGGAAGGAGGAGAAGCCAAACCAACCACAGTGGGACACACTACTGGGTGTGTAAACTGACCATGCATGAAGTCATCGATAGTATCTGGAAGGCAGAGCAGAGCCCAAGTCTATCAGCAAGAGCTGTGCTCAGCCCCAGCCCAGGACTTTTCTGTCAAAAATACATGTCTAGAGAACAGAAAAAATGAATAGCAAACAATATCCAGACCACAAACAGGAACTGGAGCTGGGAAACGAACTGATCTTTAAAAATAAGTCTCAGGCTGGAAGCGGTGGCTCACGCCTATAATCCCAGCACTTTGGGAGGCCAAGGCGAGAGGATTGCCTGAACCCAGGGGTTCAAGACCAGCCTGGGCAACTTGACGAAACCTCGTCACTACAATAAAGCATAAAAAAAATAATAATAAGGCTCAGCGAAAAATACACTTACTACATGTCACTTAAATAGTCTGGATCAAGTTGCTGTGGTTAAACATTCGTAAGAAATGTCATGGCAGGTGTGGTACAATATGGTACACACAAAGAGGAAGTGGCAGGGTTAAAAGAACTGAAAGAAGGAAGTAAAGAGAAGGGGGAGAGGGAGAAGAGACAGTAATGAAACATGTAAAAAGAGATGAATTATTCTTTGGGAATTTAAAATAGAATAGAAATTATCCAGGTGAGCTTTAAGCTATGGAAGAGTTTAATAGAAATACAAATGTAATAAGGCAGTGTTAAGAGAGAAGAAGACAAAATCACAGAAGATGAAACAGGAGATTGCAAAGCCCTGATAAAAAGACCAAACAAATATTTACATATTGATTAAAATGGTGGATCTCATTGGAACCATCTGAGAAATTTTAAAAATACCAATGTCTTGCTTGCCTCAGACTTTATTAATTTGATAGTTCCAGGAAGGCAACTGATAGACCTTGAGATTTTAAAAATTCCTCCAGGCAATTCTAATGTGCAGCCAGGACTGTGAACTACTGAATTAGAAACACCAAACCTATGATGGAGATACATGGAAATTCAAATGATGGAATGAAGAATAGCTTGAAATTCATAATCAATGAGAAAAAACTAAAAATATATGAGGTATATATATAAACAGAAGACAAAGTGGCTCTAACATAAGGATAACTGGTATTGCTGAAGTAGAGAAGAAAAAAACATCAGTCAAAGGTACAGAAAATGAACATTTTTCGGGACATCAAGAGAAAAGTGGATCTGCAGATCAAAGTGACACATTACACCAGAAAAATTTTATATAGAACAGTCAACGTCAAGAAATCTACCAAATAAATTATCCAACTTTAAAGATTAATAAATACGTTTTAGGCATTCTGCAGAGAAAGCAAATCACTCCCAAAGGATAGGGTGAAGTAGGGAGTAGGGAGAAGAATCAGGTTGTCCTCAGAGTTCAACCACAGCATTTCAGTAATAGAAAATCATGAAACTATATGTAAGGTTGGAAAGTATGATGCAACAATATTATAGCCAACTAAAATCCGGGAAAAGGGCAATTCTGTTTTCTCAAGCATAAAAAGAAAAACAAAAATACAGAGGAAATATAATGCCCATGCACATGCATGAAAAATTCATGAAATCAAGAACACCACTCATGAAATCAAGGACACGACCTCGAGATTGGCTATGAGCATTGACCCAATTTCTATAGAATGCTAAGACTAAAGAACTGAAGAAAGTATGGATGTTGAAAAGTATACTTTGTCTTTGTCAGTAAAAATAATGGTGGAAGTAAAATAAAAAAAGTACTAAAATATCTCATTATCTCAGGCCTCTAAATATCCTGGCAATTTTACCGTAAATCTGTATTTTGGCTGTTTTCATTTTCTTTTTGCAGTTTCTAGAAGAGGAGTTGGCAAACTTTTTCCTGTAAGGAACCCAATAGCAAATATTTCAAACTTTGTGAGCCATACAGTCTCTGTCAAAACTTCTCAACTCTGCTGTTGGGGCAAAAAGCAGTCATAGACAATCTGGTTATGATCAAATACAACTTTATCTACAGACACTGTGATTTGTATTTATGCATTTTCTATGTGTATTAAAATATAACTTAAAATATTTTTCTTCAACTATTTAAAAAAAACAAAACCATTTAGTTCACTGGCCTTGCCAAAGTGGCAGGCTTGACCAGATTTGGCCCATGAGCTGAAGTTTGCCAACATTCTAGACCAAGGTTTCTCATCTTCAGCAAAATTCAATCTGGGATGGGATAATTCTTTGTTTTCGAAAATTGTCCTGTGCTTTTCACTATGCATTTTAACAGCATTCCTGGCCTCTACTCATTAGACACCAATAGCACTCTTCAGACATTGTCAAATGTTACTGGTTGAGGACCATTACTAATCCAGTATGCACTAAGCATAAATAATTCCAGAATATTAACAATTCACCTGACTTTATCTTTTCCTTTGTTTTTGTCATTAGCTATAAAGAGCAGTCTTATTTATTTATTTATTTATTTATTTATTTATTTATTTATTTATTTGAGTCAGAGTCTCACTCTGTTGACCAGGCTGGAGTGCAGTGGCATGGCCGCTGCAGCTTCAAACTTCTGGGCTCAGGTGATCCTTTCACCTCAGCCTTCCAAGTAGTTGGAACTACAGACATGTGCCACCATTCCTGGCTAGTTTTTTGATTTATTGTAGAGAAGAGGTCTCGCCAAGTTGCCCAGGCTGGTCTCAAACCCCTGGGCTCAGGCAATCCTCTCACCTCCACCTCCCAAAGTGCTGGGATTACAGGCATGAGCCACCGTGCTGGGCTATAAATAGTTATTTTAAATGGGCTTTACCGCCCAACACTAATCCAATCATGCATCTGTAGATTCATGATTTTATTACATATTCAATTAATATTAATGAAAAAGTAACTATGTTCTGGCCACTGTGCTTGGTATGGAATAGGAAAAAAGCATTATCCTATAGAATTTATAATCCAAGAATAGAGTCACTGTGATGTCACTGTAAAAGTCATCAGATTTAAGATCAGCAGGAAAGGTTACTTAAAGATGGCAGTCACTTTCTCTTCTGCTTTTTGTCCCTTTTCCATTTTCTTGCTCTTTGTCCCTTTCCATTTTCATTCCACGTACCAAAATGAAATGCTCTACTTCCTTCTCCCTTTTCTCCTAGCTACTGATGATGCATTATTTGTTCTTCTATTTGGTGATCAAGGGATGCGCAATGTTTAGGACCACTTGAGGTCCTATGTGTCCTGTTGATGAAAATAGCAATATAAACATAGTAAAAAAAATCCAAGAGAATAGAATCCAGCCAGTGTTATGTGGTGCTAAACTATGCCAGCTTCAGAACATATTTTCTTTTTAAATAAACCTTCCTCATATGTTAACATGACCTCTAAAGTCTGCTCCAAGGAGATATTTTCTCCAGGGCTAGCTGGAGTTCATGTGTATATTTTATATATAGCTTACAGAATTCATGAGCATCTCTCAGTAGTTAACCAGAATTTTGGAGTGATTGAGGTCAATATGGAATCTTCTAGATGAGGGAACCTACCCACAACTAGGAAAATGCAATAGAAAATAAATTAAGAAATGGAAAGTGAAAAATCAATGACGGGGAAATAGACTATTTTTACTCCAGAGGTGTCTCACTGCTTATTGAGTCAAGTTCACCCACTCCTGGCTGTTAATCTGGCAATTTTTCCACATCGGTGAGGCATTTGATGTTAATTATGACCACTTGTTGTCAACTGCCTATGAGACAACTCCATTCTGGTTGCTTTGGTGGATAATAGACACTAGTTTCTAAATTACTACTACTATTTTTTCTGGTAATATTTCTGCAGATATTAATATGAAGAAAAGAATCTTAGAAAATAAATTTTCAAATCTTAATGACCATCTTTATGCACCAGATTGCTTTAGTAACGGAGTTTGCAGAACATTTTCACATAGTATTCTTCTCTAATTTCAATAGTGAAAGATAATATCTCTTTTAATCTTCATTTTCTCAAATAACTTTTGCCACATTTCCCCTTCATAAGGCATGTGTTCAGAATGGTATGTTCACTCCAAGGTATAACAATAACATTTTGGGGGGGAGGGTAGAGATGGACTAGCTATACATCATACCTGAGTAAGTTCTATAAAGATACCTTACAGTACAGAAAATTCATTTAGTAAAATTGATTTAAAACAATAGATAAAATGAGATTATTCACTTCAGAATCCCCCTTTTCTTCTGCATATCAACACTTATGAGCACATACTACCTGAAACAGAATGGTAAGGAGGGAGTTGTTATGATGCTTGATGAATTTAAGGAAAGTTTGCTTTCAACCCTCGAAGACTCTCATTTAGAAACTTCCTAGTGATCCAGATTTGCCACCTAGTCTTGGACTCTGAGCGATAATTCAATCGGTGCAGGAATGGGGGATGTTATCTGTTTCCTATCCAGTGACATACTCATTATGAGGCAAGGCCTAGGGTTATGTTTATCTCCCAGGGAGAAATGCTTGTAAGCAATATGGATGAGAGCTTTCCAGCTCTTGGTTTTTGATATGAAGGTGCTATTATTGAAACATAGCCAAAGGAGCAGCCTCAGGGAAGTAGCTCAGGGCGAGTGTCATGGTCGACTTTTTAAGTTAATAAAACTCTAGCTTCATGGAGCTTCCTCCAAGATGTCTCCAGAGTCCTTATTGCCCCAGGGTCTCAGCATCAGTCTTGTATGCAGTCTTTCATCCATAGTAAAGATAAGAGTACAACTGAGTTTCGAGTCAAGATTCATTTTCCCCTTATATTTTTCCCTCATGATTTTCACCTAGACTGAGTAAGTACTCAAAGGCAAATAAATTAAGATGCTGAGTATGTTCTTTTTCTTCTTTCTTTATTCATATTCTTAGAGAACAATTTGGGACTACAACCTTAGAATAACCAGGATTTTTAAAATATATTTTGTCCAATTTTCCTAAATTTTAGGTTGATTTTTTTTAAAGGGAAGCATATAATAATAAATAATTTTATAGGATTTAGGATGAATGTTTTCATAATAGCAAACATTTGTTAACTACATAGAATGTGCTGGAATTATAAATATAATTTTTTTTTTTTTTGAGTTGGAGTCTCACTCCATTGCCCGGGTTGGAGTGGAGTGGCACACTCATGACCACCCCAGCATCGACCTACTGGGCTCTGGCGATCCTTTTGCCTCAGCCTTCCAAGTAGCTGGAACTACAGGCATACACTACCATGCCCGGCTAATTTTTTGATTTATTGGAGAGACAATATCTCACCATGTTGCTCGGGCTAGTCTTGAACCCACAGGCTCAGGCAATCCTCTTTCCTTAGCCTCCCAAAGTATTGGGAATAAGGCATGAGACACCATGCCTGGCCTATAAATATAATTTATATTTTTTCAAAAATATTCCTTGCCAATTCTATAGCTTATGATCTGTTAAAGAAAAGATAAATAGACTATGTGGGAGCATATGTCAAGTTCTTAATGAGTGACTCAGATGACTAGATAAAATGTCAGTGACTAGCATGCTCACCATGCATCTGGAAAGTCCTTATTGTTCACTGAAGAGGTGAGGTTGCTGAACAGTATTTAGATCAATAGAGTGTTTGAAGATGAACATTCCACATAGTAGAAACATTTACTAAGATGTTTCCCTCAATACTTAACATCGACCAGAGAAATGAAAATTCAAAATAGTTGAATCAGCTTCTGAAAACTTCCTTATTTAATCAAGAGCAAATCATTTGAATATAGGAGTAAGTATGTGAGAGCTCTGACTGATCCTGTGTCTCTGCTGTTAGATTTGATAATCTGAGAAATCAAATCTATATTACTTGACTCAGAGAAACCATTCAAATGAAGAAAAAGAACTCGTTGAATTTAATAAATTTGAGCTACTATTAGAAATGAAAACATAAAAGAATTCAGATGTCAAAAACTGACAAGGGTCTGAGACTTTTCCATACTTTTATGCTAACAAGGTAGCCTACCACAGTTTAATGGATGCTTCAGAAGACAAGAGTCTTGAAGGTCAGAAATAAAGGACGGTTTATTATTCATATGAATAGTAGTCGCTTGTGTATCAGCACTTAAACTTTGTTCCCACAGGGTGAGGGAAAGAGAGGCATGGGACATCTGCTTATTCAATGGATTGTGTTACTGGAGAAAAATCCAGTTCAGGAATTTAGAGAACCTTAATTTTTTATAATGTGAAATAAGCAAACCTGCATTCTTCTTCAAGTAGAAGCATTATCTCTGTTTTCAAAGTCATTTACTATATAAACATCCACGAAAAAACAATCCAAAACTAAAGCAGTCTCTGCTCACAAGACATGCAGGGACATGATAAATCCATGCAGATTTTCTCTCAAAATCAAACGAAGAGTTAACATTTATAACTAAAGTCTCCTTAAGTATTTTATATGTGTTTAATGGAATACAAACAACAAGCCTAGGAAGTCACTGGTTATCCATGTTTAGAGGTTATTTGTCTTAATGAACACAACTGAAAAATGGAGGCAAAGAAATAATTTTATAGCAGGAATAATTTTTTCCCAAGGTCAAACAACATTTTGTTGGTGAAACTAAACTGAGAATCTATTCTAACCTCTATTAATTGCATCTAATGAATTGCATATCTTCTCCTCTACTATAGATACTAGTCATGTAGTCATTGGTGAGCCACACAATTCATATACATTAAACCAGGATATGGGACAATTAGTGTTCTGTTTGAATAAGGAATTAGATAATTTAATATTTTTGCATTCAGATCCACCCACGTGGTTTTCAATCCAGAATATGATACATGTTTAAGGTTTTAGGAATTCCAGTACAATATTATCTTTAGGCTTTTTTAAATGGGAAAATGTAACATAATATTGGATTGGACATCAGAAAATCTGGGTTCTAGGCTGACTACATTATCATAGAAAGAAATAGTTTCTCCATAATGGGTCTGAGATTTCTTATATGCAAAACAAAGTGGATATACTGTGTTAAATGCTATCACATAGTTATTTATGATTAGCAGAGATGATCAAAAAAGGGAGATATCAAATATGTGCAGAAGAAGACTTCCCAGAAGTAAAATTAGATATGAGAAAGAGTTTATCAATTGGACTTAAGGAAGAGAGTATTGCAACCACAAAAAAATACAGAAGAACGAAGCAGCAAGTCAGATAATTTGGTATGGCCAGTATGGAGGTGACAAAGCATGTGAGGAACAGAAATGAAGCCTGGCTTAAAAGGAATGTCCAGACTTGTGGGCCTCAGGGGAACATTACTCATTATTAGGGAACATGACATGTAAATGGATACTTTTAGAAACAGGGAAAGTAACATAATCATATTTTACCTAAACACAAATTCTGACTAGAAACATGATGAACGATATTTTAAAGGGTCATAGGAATAGAGACAGGGGACCAGCTAGAGGTTACTGTAACGGTGTAGAAGAGAGAGAGTCATGGAGTTTGACCTTGGGCAGAAATAGTATGGATGAAGAGAAGTGGATTGGTTTGAGTCTCATTTAACTAATCTAGGTACCTAGTGGATACTAGGAGTGGAAGGGAGAGAGGAATTTAGGATGACAAGTTTATGTCATGAATGGTTAGCAGAACAATCAACTAGAAGGGAGAATAAAGCAGAAGATAAGATTTGACATCTAGGGTAAGGAGAAGTATGACAAACTCGATTTTTGACATGAAAAGTTTAAGATATTGTGAACCATTCAAGGAGAAATATCAAGTAAAAAATGGTTTTGCAGATCTGGGCTCTGGCAGGAGTGTTGAGCTACAGAATTGCTTAGAAAAAACAGTAGTTTCTTAAAATCTTAGTTAAGAAAAGAATTGGGGACTCTGCTGCCAAAATTCCAAAGGAAAGAAGTATTTCAGAAGTAAAGAGTATTGAGAAATCCATTAACAGAGGGAGAAACTATCCTATCCAGGACTTTGTAAAAATTCCCTGGTGATGTCAGCCAGAGTTGTTTTTTTGGAGGTTGTGGGGTGAAGTTTGGAACAGGCAGAAGACTGAATAAAAAATGAATAATGTGAGCTACATGCAAATTGGAATGGTCTGTGGTTAAAGCAACAGAAATTCAACTCAGAATAGCTTTTATATGAGGAGCATAGTGATATTACATAATCGGAATTCAGAGGCTATGTAGGCTTCAGGGTTATTTAATTCAGCATTTCAATGGAACAGGATATTTCTCTTTAAGCTCTACCATCGTTACAGGCTTCATCCTAAAACTGGTTCCCCCATGGATTGAAAACAATTGCAAATAAAATTTTATTTTTAAATTTATATTCTAGAAAGAGATAGATAGAAGCCCACACACTAGCATAAACTATAAGCTGGGTCCTTCAGTTTTTTAGGACAAACTTAAGAAATATAACTATCCTGGACCAATAAAAATAACCAGAAAATTGATCATGTGCACTTTGGGAGGCCGAGGTGAGAGGATTGCTTGAGCCCACAAGTTCTAGACCAGCCTGGGCAATTTGACAAGACCTCATCTCTACAATAAATCAAAGAAATATCTGGGCATGGTGGCACATGCCTCTAGTTCCAGCTACTTGGAAGGCTGAGGCGGAAGGATCGCCTGAGCCCAGGAGGTCGAGGCTGCCATGGCCATGAGCGTGCCACTGCCCTCTAGCCTGGGCAACAGAGTGGGACTCCAACTCAAAAAACAACAACAACGGCAACCAAAAAAACCCCCCAAAACAAAAAATTTAAGTGCTGTTAGACAGAACCCATCTCTAAGGCTGAGTGTAGTGAATAGTCTAACAAAATTAGGGTTCAGTCAGGAAAAAAGTGGCAGGGGGCAGTCCCTTGGGTAGGCAACCAAGAGTGTCCATTGTAAGCTATGAAGAGGCAAAGAAACTAGCTTTATCCTACCTAAAGGAAACTAGCTTTCCTACCCAGAGGGGAAAGTTACACAAACGACTAAATAATATTTTGCTTCTTGTTCTTTTTCCTAGTGTTGCTTGTGATCTTTGAGTATGTTTCTATGTGGAAGGAATTGTTAACAAGGGAGAATCTGCGAGCGGAGAAGAGACAGTCTAGATGGAATGAAGTCTCAGAGCTGACAAGAGCAGCGGATTCATAGCACAGAAGGAGAGATCACTGATGGAGAAGACGAGTTGGTGGGTACACCGATGGGCTTAATATTCTGGGGAAAGCTGAGCATGAAGTCGACAGAATTTTTTCCTCTGACGGTCTTGATTTGTCCTGTAAAGGAGGAAGGTGCCGTGGTCATTTGGTAAGAGTGATGGGCAAAGGTGTGCTAAGCAGCTAAAAAAGTTCCCGTTTGCTTCTGCTTGTAGCCTTTCTTCCAGTTCTAAGTCAGAGTGTCAACGTGGTGCCCTTCACCCTCCTGTGGTGCTCTTTGGCCCACCCTGTCTCACAGTTTGGCTTTTGGGTCACTTCGGTGCTCTCAGCTTTAATCTCATGCCCTCTCTGTCTGTCTCAGCGCCTTCTGACTACTCTAATTTCCTGCTCTTTGTCCCCTTTGCTTTCCCTCTGGTGCTTTCTGCTCACATCCATATTTCTCTACTGTCTTTTGCCATGACCTTCAACCCCGTTGTCTGAGAGAAAGCTAAAGATTCCATTTGAAGAGGTTGAAAATAATCTTATTTTATTCAAAACTGCTTACTATGAAGAAAAAAAAGGCAGGGAGGGGGCTGACTTTAAGATGGTGTAGCCAAAAGTGTCTTAAGAATAATATTTCTCAGTTCTTTGGTCATTACCATATTATCATTTAACACTATATATGCTAAAGAATGGTAAGATATTTATTGACACAAATTAAAATAGGTTACAATAAAATTTCATTTCAAAATAATGTGTGTGGCGATTATAGCATTAGGTAATTATCTAATGCTTTTATTTTCCCTGACAGCTCATAACCTTGGATTTATTCAAAATTCATGGCAATTCATGTCAGCATTTTCCTCACTTGCCCAAAGTATTTGCCAATAACAGGAAAACACTTGTCTGTTTTCCATAGGTTTTTTTTTTCATTTGTGCAAATACTAGTATTCAATATGACATTATAGAAACAGCTTGAATTTTCAGTTGCATAAAAGTGTTTTTGAAATAGACAAAAGACTAAATTTTGGAGTGGGCCAATTTTGCTTTCTTTTTATAGGAAATGGACATAGACTTATTCTCCTTTCAGTAGTAGCATGACCTACATAAATTGTGTGTGACTGTGATTTTCTCATTTTACCCAGTGAGAAGGAGAAATGTCCCCTCCCCCACAGCTCTCCTGCTGCCACAAAAGGGGAAAAATATGATCACAGGAGCTTTGAATACAATTTTTGTTGAGCTTGTTTTTTTCCTCACCTTAGGTGACCAGATCGATAGACCGTCCAGCAACTGAGAAAAAAAAAATCAGATGACTGGAATACAGCCAGAGGCAGTTCCTCTGATGCAGCAATGGTCCATTCTGATATTACAAAACTGAAAATAAATGGTATATGAGGAGACACTCATATCTCAATAAATTTAGAGAAGAAATTCAAATGTTAAAATGAGTCAGAATAATACTCATGTCAGAAATACTTTTTCACAAAAATCCAATAAAATGAAACAGACTTTCCAAGGCCATGAGAGGTCTCTCATGTTTAAAAGTTATTTGTCTTTGTGGACTCTAATCAACATATGATAACCACCGTATAGTCGTTGCTACTCTACTGGACCATGAGCTAAGATGGTAGCATACATGCTTAACCTTTTTTCAATGAGTTGCTTAAGAACCCTGGGAATCAAAATGGAATATCCACCATGAAAACTAGTATGCTGCAGAAGCAGTCTTCCTTCTCCCTTCCCTGTCTACACAAGAGTCTTAGTTTATAAAATCTGACTAACACTCAGAAAGGAGGAGGAGACTGATATGTCCAACCCTCTTTTCCATTCTGGGACCTTTATTTATCCATTCTAGTAACCATATATTTATGAGCATATGTTGGCCTTCCA
Organism: Tarsius wallacei; assembly: GCA_963574415.1. NCBI lineage: Eukaryota > Metazoa > Chordata > Mammalia > Primates > Tarsiidae > Tarsius > Tarsius wallacei. The sequence continues at coordinate 22,267 of CAUYQG010195083.1, forward strand.
CATTGGGTAAGACATCATTAAAATTATAGAAAACATAAAATCTCAAGGAGATAGGAAACATGGAAGCTAGCTTCTGGGTTGGGAGTATGCATCTACCTTTTATTTGCTTGGCTTCCACTAGTTTTTTTTTTTTTTTTAACTCAACTAAGTTGCTACCTTTTCTGGAAGGTTTTAGTTGACATCATTGCTATGGTCCCTCCAACACATTCTGTGCATGATGTTTGTCTTACATGTTCTGATCTGATTTCACTATAATTTGTAAGGTAGATAATAATAATAACAACAACAACAAACGTGTTGTTTACTATGTCATGTTCAGCACTAAGTATTCTATATATACTATTATATTTAATTATTGCAACAAGCGTTCTTATCCCTGGTGAGACTGCCTCTTCTTGGCGATGGCACAGTCTTCGTGGACATAGAAGACATCCATGGGACACAGAGTGTTTCTAGTGAGACAGGTTCTCTCCCAAATGCCTAAACACCACAAACTGTCCCAGAACTAGTAGCTACATCAAGCAGGCCTCAGTTCATGCAGTTCACCACATTAAAATCTGTAGGAAAAGTGAGTGGCTGAGCTTTCTTATACTTTCCAACTTGCTCCCTAATAAACTGGCAGTAGTTTGCCTCCGGTTGACATAAATTCACTTACATCAGTTTAAAAAATTCTTTAAAATGAAAGAAAATGTTGCTCTTCCCAGAAATCCTTGAAGAATGCAAATTCCAATAACGTCTATATTTCATTGAGAAAGCATCTGATTTTATAGACTTACATTTCAAACTAACTGAGCATCTGGTAAAAAAATGTAGGATACTAAGTTTAAAAATTCTAGAAAACTTAATTTCACAAGCACTGAGAATGGTGTGCCTATATTTTCTATAATGGCACATATACTAGTTTTTGTGTGCATACCATAAGGGGATTGCAAATTAGTATTGCATAGGCAGATGTATCCAAAATATCTGACTTGATATGTCCTTGAATAGAAAAACTAATTTTCTAATTTTGTTCATATTTAATACTGAATGTTCTGTTATATAGGTATAGATGTGTTAAAATATGTAATATATACATATACAGATATAATAATAATAAATAGGTCTATTCCAAATGATATGTCTATTTAAAATTTACATCTGTTTTTTAATGATCTTAAGTGAACAGTTACAGCATTTTTCTGTTGTTATAAAAATGATTTTAAGATGCCGGGGTCGGTGGCTCAGCCTGTAATCCCATGCCTTGGGAGGCTGAGGTGAGTGGATTGCCTGAGCCCGCGGGTTCGAGACCCACATGGGCAACTTGGTGAGCCCTCATCTCTACAATAAATCAAAAAAGTAGCCGGGCGTGGTAGTTCCAGCTACTTGGAAGGCTGAGGCGGAAGGATCGCCGGAGCCCAGCAGGTCGAGGCTGCGGTGGCTGGGAGCAGCCATTGCACTCCAGTCTGGGCGATGGAGTGAGACTCCAACTCAAAAAAAAAAAAAAAAATCTTGTTTATCTTTTCAAAGAGCCAGCTTTTTGTTTCATTGATATTTTTCTATGATATTTTT
>CAUYQG010195085.1:0-17345 GCA_963574415.1 Tarsius wallacei
GACAAGGGTGGAGGAGGGGCACCGTCACCACCTGCATCATGGTCTTGTATCATGGGCCAGGCTTGCCTTGTACACCCGTCGATTCAAGGCACATGCACCTCCCCCACCTCATGAGGAATTATTATTATCACCTCAACATCACCCCATTTTGCAAAGAAGAATTGAGACTTGTGGGGGAAGCCATTTACTAAGATCATGAGTTAAGGGTGCAGAGCTGGGACTGGAACCGGCGTTTCTGATGCCAGGGCCTAGGGGCATGTCCACTTGCCAACCTTGGTCCCCAAAGCTGGGAGATGGTTGGGAAGGTGGGTTGCAGTGGCTGGATTTGGGTCCAAGTGGTCAGCTCCCAGTGAGGATAAAGAAGGGGATTCCACAGTTTTGAGGGGTACCCAAAATAGGAGATGCATGTCCCTAGTCCAAAGCCTTGCAGACAAGTTGGAAAGGCCAAACTTGGAATGAGAACCACTGACACGGGCACCTGTAAGAGCCCAGGGGACAGAAACTGGGATGGCGAGAGATTACACAGACTGTGGAGTTGGCCTTGAGTGTTCATGCCCCAGCTCCCGCCTTCACTAGCTGGCAAGTGAACTCACTTCAGTTGTCATCAAAAAATGAGCCATGGAAATAAAGTCACTGACCTTGTGGGGCTAGAGGATTGCTTAGAGAGATGACATAACATATGTGTAAAGTGCCTGGCATAGGGCAAATACTCAGAAATGGTTGCCATAGCTTGATACTCTGCAGTGGGACCACAGACAGCAAGGGGCCTGGGGGAGGGGCTTCTGGAGGTTCCTTGCAGGGATCATTTCTTTGACCCCAGACGCTGACCTGGACCTTCAGCCCTTTGGAGGAGACCAAGTACCTGTTCCGAGTGGGGATGTGGGTCTGGGAAGCTGGCCTGACCCTAAACACCAAGCCCCCTGTCACCACCCACTACATGCTCCGGCTGGTGGGTATGGGCCTCACCAGCAGCCTCTCTGTAAGTAGGAGAGCCCTGGCAGGGCAAAGGGCAGTGGATGGGCCCTGGGGCGCAGGGGGGAAGGAAGATGCCAGGTAAACTGATTCCAAGAGGGCAGGGGAAAAAAGCCCTCTGGCTCTTCCCGCTCCCACCCCTGGACCTGCCCTTCTTTGGGGGATGCTTTAAGAATGGGGGTAGGAGAGTGGGGCACTGGGCCTGGGGGAGCACCCCACCCCAACTGGCTAACTGTGGTCCTCAGGCAAAGGAAAAGGAGCTGGACTTTGGGAACATGTTTGTGAATAGCAGTAAGTCCAGATCTCTGGTCCTTCTGAATGATGGCAACTGCACCCTCTATTACCACCTCTACCTGGAGCAGAGCAGCCCTGAGGTCATCGACAATCAACCCCTCGGTACTCAGACCTAGGCTGGGACTAGGACCAGGGGAAGTGGAGGGGTGGGGGGTAGTTCTGGTTAAGATTGGCTAACCTGCTGGGTGCAGTGGCTTGTGCCTGTAGTCCCAGCTACTCAGAAGGCTGAGGCAGGAGGATCACTTGAGCTCAGGAATTCAAGGCTGCAATGTGTTATGATTGTGCTTGTGAATAGCTAGCACACTCCAGCCTGGGAGACCCTATCAGCTTCCTCATCTGTAAAATGAGGCTACAGGTAGCATCTACCTCACAGGGCTGCCTGCTAGGTGGGGAAAAGTGCTTAGCAGGTGTCAATGACCCAAAGAAGTGTGGTCCTCTCTGTCCTGGGCTAGAAGGAGGAACTTGTCTTCCCATTTCCTGCCTCGGGGCCTGCTCTCCAGCCAGTGCTCTGCTGACCCAGAGGAGGGTATCTGAGAAGGAGCAGGAGGAGGGGCCAGGCCTCCTTGACCCCCTTCAATCCCATGTCACCCCTGAGCAGCTCTGCAGCTGGACCGAACAGAGGGGAGTATGCCACCCCGGTCCCAGGACACCATCTGCCTGACTGCTTATCCCAAGCACCGGTCCCAGTACTCCTGGACCATCCGTTACTCTCTCCTCTCCCACAGAGGTACCTGGGCCACCTAGCATGGAGAGTGGGGGCCAGGGAAGTGCAGGAGGAAAGGGGGGAGCCGTGTGAGGCAGGACTTATGGGAAGATGCCAAGGGTCAGGGCAGAACTGGCATCATGAGTGGGGTGTGTGCCTGAGTGTCCTTTGGGTGTCTGGTGTGAATGCCACATACCAGCCACATCTGTCTAGGTGGGTGTCCATGTTTGTGTGTGTACACGAGCTCTAGCAGACTCAGCGTGAAGAGTTAGGAGCTTTGCTGACGTATCGTGGAATCTTAGACAAATCTTCAGCCTCCCTGGGGCTCCAGTTTCCTCCTCTGTAAAATGGAGTTGTTACTACCCCCATCCCCATCCCTGACAAACTAGAAGGAGTTCAGGGCAGCACAGAGAGCTATTAAGAGCGTGGACTTGGCCGGATGTGGCGGCTCATACCTACAATCCCAGCACTTTGGAAGGCCAAGGTGAGAGGATTGCCTGAGCCCACAGGCTCGAGGCCATCCTGGGCAACTTGGTAGGACCTCATCTCTACAATAAATCAAAAAATTAGCCCAACGTGGTGATGCATGCCTGTAATTCCAACTACTTGGAAAGCTGAGGTGGAAAGATCACCTGAGCCCAGCAGGTTGAGGCTGCAGTGGCTGTGAGCGTGCCACTGCACTCCAGCCTGGGTGACAGAGTGAGACTCCAACTCAAAAAAAAGAAAAAAAAGCGTGGACTGGAGCTGGACTGTCTGGAAGTAGATCCTGGCTCCAGCAGTTATTAGCCTTGTATTCTTAGCAAGTTGTTTCACCTCCCTGTGCCTCAGTTTCCTCATCTCTACAATAGGAATACTAATGTCTCACAGACCAGAAAAGGGAATGAAGTGCTGATACTGGCCACCATATGCATGAACCTTGAAAACATTATGCTAAGCGAAAGAAGCCAGTTACAAAAAGTCACATATTGAATGACCGTATGTATATGAAATGTCCAAAACAGAGACAGAAAGTAAACTAGTGGCTGCTGGTGGAGGGGAAGGGGGTTGGATGATTGAGGAGTGATGGTTAATTAGTCCTGGGTTTCTTTTTTCAGGGTGATGAAAATTTTCTCGAATTAGATAGTGACGATGGTTGCGCAACTCTGTGAATATACAAAAATCACTGAATTGTGTGGGTTACAAGGATGAACTGTACCATATATAAATGATGTTTCACTAAAGCTATTATTAAAAATGAGTTTGAAAAATAACAGTGTCCAGGCACAGTGGCGCAAGCCTGTAATTCCAGCACTTTGGGAGGCTCAGGTGAGAGGATTGCCTGAGCTCAAGGATTCGACACCAGCCTGGGTAACATGGTGAGACCTCATCTCTACAATAAATCAAAAAATTAGCCGGGTGTGGTAGCACATGCCTGTGATTCCAACTAGCTGGAAGGCCTGAGCTCAGCAGGTCGAGGCTGCGGTGGCCATGAGCAGCATACCACTCATGGGTGACAGAGTGCAACTCCGACTCAAAAAAAAAAAAAAAAAAGAAAAGAAATGAGAAATAACAGTGTACATTGAATGCAGGGATGTGTGTTAAGCACTCAGGACAGTGCCTGGGACACAATGTATCAGACAAGGGTTGACTGTTGTCGGAAAAGTCCCAGAGCCCAAGAGGTGTCCACTGCTCCTGACAAGGGTCCCTGAGGCCAGGGGCCCAGAACTCCTGCACTCTCAGCCTGCACGCTTGCCTGGGGGAGCTGGGAGGTGAGCCCAGTCCTCTCTTCTACATCCCTCTCCCCCAGATAACAAGGTCGGGGAGAAGCAGGAGCTGTGTCGTGTCTCCCTGGTGGCCACGTACCCCTTGCTCTCCATCCTGGATGTCAGCCCCATGGGCAGCGCAGAGGGCATCACTCGGAAGCTCCTGTGGCGCCTCTTCTCCCTGGACCTACTCAACAGTTACTTGGAGCGGGACCCCACCTCCTGTGAGCTCACCTACACGGTGCCTACCCAGCACAGGTGAGCTGGGCCGGGGTGGGGGGCAGGGGTGGGTGCAGAGTCAAAGTGGGGGTGGTAGGGATGTTTGTGGACTTTTCTGCCCACACCTCAGAATCAGGCTCTGTCTTCCCATCTCTTTGGGGGAAGGGACCCCTGAATTCTTGCCCATCCCTGAAGGGGCCTGGAAAAAGCAGGGATTGGCTTGAGGTCTGAAGAGCTAGCTAGCTCACCCCTGCCCATAGTCCCAGGTTCTCCAGTTCCCACCGGGAGGGAGGGGAGTGCCTAAGCCAGTCACCCCCGGGAGGGCCCCATCCTATCTCCATCCTCGTCTCTGAGCCTCTTTCTCTGCTCCACACAGCACAAGCCAGATCCCCCCTGTCTTCACTCCTTTGAAGCTTGACTTCAATTTTGGGGCAGCACCATTCAAGGCCCCACCCTCCGTGGTGCTCCTGGCCCTGAAGAACAGCGGAGTGGTTCCCCTGGACTGGTATGGCTGGCTTGAAGGGGGCCACTGAGGGGCCCCAGGGGACAGGTACCTAGAGGCTGGAAGGGTTTAAGAGCTGCCTTCTCTTGCTGGTGGTGGGTCTGGCTGCCTGGAGTCTGTAAAGAGTGGGCTTCCCACTGATGGGGTGTTGAGGCCAGGGTGAGACTGGGGTTGCCCAGCAAGACTTGGGACCTGTCACAGGCTAAGATGTGGTAATAGGCTCAGAAGTGGTGGAATTGCCTGATGGAGATGAACAGTGGTCTTAAGAATGTAATAAACGAGAAGCATTCGTGGAGCATCTGCTGCACGCCAGGCTCTGTGCTTTACCAGCCTTTTTCCTTCCAATCCTGTGAGAAAATCCCCCTGTCCTGATTCTTTCATAGACAGGGAAGCTGAGGGTCAATGAGGTTAAGGACTCAGCCAAGCCTGGATTTGGCCAACTCCAGAGCCCCTGCCTATACCGTTTAGTCAACAAGAAGGCTGAGTTGCTTCTGCATACCAGGTGCTGTCTTGGCTTCAGGGCCTGCCTGACACAGCTAGGTTAGGGGGAGCTGGGCCTGAATGGGGGCGGGTCAAGGGTTTCTGGTGGGGAAGGACTGATGGATCTGCTGCCATGGATGGATCCGCCCCCGGGGGACATGGCTGGCACATCCCTCAAGTCACACAGCGCCCAGACCTGGAGACCAGAGACTGCCAAGCTTGGCCCTTCCTGTGCTCAACTTTCCTCCCACTGGGGCCCAGAACTTGTGCCCAGTAAACACCCTGTTTCCATGCCAGGGATTTTTCTTTTTCTTCCTGCCTCCACCACAAGCCTTGACTTCCTAGTAAACTTCCTCCTGATGCCTTCCAAGTTTGCTTGCTAAAGAGAGGTGAAAAAGAAGTGTCCCCATCTGGGTCTGGCTTGGGAGAGGAATCCAGGGGCCCTGCAGGGTGTGGCAGGGGTGAAGGAGAGAGAAAATATGCCAGTGGGGTCAACTGTGATCAGGAACCTGCTGGCCTGAGCAAAGAGGGTCGTAGGGTATGTGAGGTGAAGGTGAGCAGGACTGCATCATCAGGTGTGCACTGGCAGCTCCTTGTTCTGTTTCCTCTCCCCTCCATGGTGGACCAAGATGGGAAGCTGACTCTCTAGATGGCTCCTGTCTGAGAAGGGCTGGGCCTGTGAGTAACCGAGGGCTCTTGACCCTGAATGACTAGGGAAGCTTGGCAGGGTTGTTGGCCTGGTGGGGAAGGCCAGGGCCTGCCTTGAGCTCTGGATCTGCCATTGACTGGGCACTTTCAGTGGGCCAGGAGCCAGGCCCTACAGGGCTTCGGGGGAGGGGCAGGAACAGCGGCATTGGCCTGTGTCCTGGAGCGGAGCAGGGTATTTTAGTGAACTGCACACGCCAGTGTTTGTGTAGGAGCAACTCAGCTCTCACTCTCTGTGGAGAGTGTCCAGGCTGCTGGAAACTGAGGCGAGGGAAACCCAGGCAGCATGCCTGCCAAGCTGGGCCCATCCATCAGATCATTTGAGGTACAGGAAGGCACTCCGTGCCTCTTCCAGGATTCCAGGCAGCTTGACTCTCCTATGCTTTTTGTGTTGCTGTGTTTCCTTTTAGTTTCTTAGAAGGCTATTTTTGAAAATTCTAGCCTGTCTCTGCTGAGCTCATAAAGAACAGACGGAGGGTTTTATTCCTGCCAAGACCAGTCAGACAGGGCCAGGAGGCAGCAACAGGCAGGACAGAGTGAGAACCCCAAGTGGGTGGGGAAGCCCCAGGGTGGGTAGAGAGCCAAACAGTTGCTCCACCCTCTGCAAGACTTCTCCTCCTGTCACCTCTGCTTTGCTTGGCCCTGGGATTTATAAGGTCTTGCATTTGAGGGGCGATCCCTTACAGATGTCACATATGCAGGTTAGTATCATTTGTTCACTCATCCGCTCTTTAATTCATTGGCCAAAACTTTACTGGGTGCTTCCTAGGTTCAGGCTCTGGGTTAGTCCTCAGAATAGAAATTTAGAAGAGCCCAATCCCTGCCTTCTTGGCATTGCAGGGGCCTCCAACAGAGCAGCCACCCGGTGCAGGGTCAAGTGTGCTGTGGAGGAGATGTGTGCAGCACTTCAGAAAAGGTTCCTGGAAAAAGCTACAACTAATCTAGACTTACAGCCTGGCAGAAAGAGGCAGAAAGGCTGTAAAGAGCCTTCCAGAAAGAAAGAAAGCCTGGTGTGTACACACTGTGGCTGAGCAGTGAGAGGGGAGAAGAGGAGAGCCTCGGATGAGGCTGGGGAGATGGCAGGTCCCTGGAATCCTCCTTCAGAGAGTTTGGACTTCTTCCGGACAGTATGGATGGGATGTGCACCGGGGAGGGTGGCAAAGACATGATCAGCTTCCAAACCTGTCACTCTGGTCTCCAGGGGAGAACTGGGTTGGTGGATTGAGGCAAGGGGTATGTTAGGCAACTATTACAGTCCTCTAGATGAAGGGGTGGGGTGGAAGCCCACTCTAGAGGACTAGAAGGGAAAGGTGTTGAAATTACGAGAAGTCCCCAACAGATGAATGAGTTGTGTTCTGAGAGCACATTTGTAAGTTACTTTCTGAAAAATATTTTCACTCTGCATTATATCAATAGCATTTCCTTCAGATTAGTACATATAGATTTAACACATTCTTTTTAATAGTTGCATAATATTCGATAATATGGATGGACCTTAAGTCATTAAACCACTCCTTCACTGGAAACTTTAGTTATTCTCAGTTGCTTATTTTTTCAGCCACTACAAATAAAGTTGTGATGGACATCGTGTGGGTGTATGTGTGTACACACGCTATTTTTGTGTGTGTGTGCTTTTATACCTGCAGGTTAGCTCCCCAAAATGAGATTTCTGGATCAAAGGACATGTTTTTTATTCTAATAGTTGCTGCCAAAATTCCTTCCAAGAGGTTATAGCAGTTCCCTCTGTCCCCACCTATGTTTGAGGGTGTCTGCTCTTTTCTAAACTTATCAGCATTGGATGTAACCATTCTTCATGTTTCACATGTGAAATAATTTAAGACTGGTTATACCAAACCAGACCTATTCTGCCCGTTGTGATACTTAGACAAGTTTTGCAGTAGAGAAAAGATTCATTCACAGGGCAGCCCAGCCAAGGAGATGAGAGAACAGCTCTCAAATCTGCCTCCCTGAAAATAAGGTATAGGAATATTCATGGGTTAAAGAGGTGGGTGGTCTAAGACATGGGAAAAGGTGATTGGCAGTGGGTACTTGGTGATCTGTGCAAGCGTAGTCTGGGTTGTGGCCCTTCCCTTCGTAGGACACGTGTTCAGAAAATGGCAGCGTTAGCTTGATGGGGGGAAGAGTTGTTGGCCCTCTGCGTCAAAAGGCCACCCCTAAGGCATTTGCACCAGCCCAGTAGAAGGGTCGATGATCTCAACCAGTTTAAGCTGGACAAGAGCTGCCCCCAAGTTCCTGAAAAACAAATTAAGCCACTGTTACCATGGTGACCTATATGTCAGAGGTGGTATTTACAAGGAAGCGAATGAAGGCTAAGTTTACAGCGTTTACCTAGGTGGCTTTCAGCTAAGTGGGTTAAAAAAATCAGCAAGTAGCAAGCGACTAAAAAGAATCATCCTCAGTTTCACTGATTCCTTGTGAGAGTTTTGATTTTCACTTCCCTGACTCCCACTGAGGCTTTTTGGATGTGTGCTGTGTGTTTTCTTTTCCTCTTCTGGATACTCCCTGTTCATATCCTCTGGCAGGTTTGCTGCTGGGGCCAGGTCTGTGCCATCTCTCTGGGACTGAAGGGGTTCTCCTTTCAGGTTGTGACATCTGGACCCCTTTGTCACTAGTTTTGCCAGCTATTTAAGGTGCGATATCTACTACAGTTTGAGGCATTTCAGGGACATTCACTCCACACACAACCTTGCTTCCGTTTCAAGAGTGCCAGCCCTGCCGGGGCATCTGTTCTCTATCCTGTGCCCAAGCTAACCCGACCACCTCTCCTCTGGGGGGCCCTGGTTGGTGCTACCTGCATTCCTAGAAGCTTCAAATGGAAGTCTTTCCAAAGGGGCCCCTTCACAAGAGCTTTGCCACAGAAGGGTTCATGGCCAGCGCAAAGTGCCCCCCTACACAAGCAACCCCTCTACCCTGGCATCTACCATGGGACCCCCAATCCTCACTTCTCCTTTAGTCACCATAGCCCTGCTTTTGTTCCTGGGCTTTGGGGCCATTATGAAATGAGAATCCACAACAGCCACATTCGCTTACCTCACACAGGACAGTTTGCCTAGTAGATGCATGAAGTGAAGAAAGCATGGGGGCGGGCCTCCATCTGCCCCTTGGGGGCTCAGAGCTCCCACCTGACAGATCCCTTGTATGGCTTTCACCCCTCTCCCAGGGCCTTCCTCTTTCCAAGCGACCAGCAGATCGACCTAGAGCTCTGGGCAGAGCAAGCAGAGTTTAACAGCACTGAGCTCCACCAAATGCGCGTGCAGGACAATTGTATCTTCTCCATCAGTCCCAAGGTCGGGAGCCTGAGTCCTGGGCAGGAGCAGATGGTGGAGTTCAAATACAGGTGGTGCTCAAATCCCACCTCCCTCCCACTCTGTACTTCCAGTACTGGAGACCCCTTCCCTGGCCTTTTACTGTGTGACTCCAGGGTACCCCAAAAGGCCGTTCCCTGGGAGGACTGCCTTCCCAACTGCAGTCTAAGAGGGTATCTAATTTCCCTCTTTCCCACCCCAGCTCAGGTGTGAGTTGTTCCCAGGGACTGGCAAGCTAAAAGCCACAGGCATGCCATGTCCATTTTCCCCCCCACTTGCACCAGGGCTCAAGAACTCACTCCCAGACTGTCTCCTTCCTTCTAGCCACCTGTTCGTCGGCACTGATCGCCTCCCGGTGCTCTTCAAGGTGTCTCATGGCCGGGAGATTCTGGTGAGGCCAGGGATTGGAGGAGGGGTCTCACTGGACAACCAAGAGAGGAACTCCCTGGGGAGTTGGGGTCCAGATCTCTCTGCTGGGCATGTCATTTCCTCCCTGGGAAGGATGCTACCCATGGGCTTTTGATTTCCAGCTGAATTTCATAGGCGTGACTGTGATGCTGGAACAGAAGTATGTGCACTTCACCTCCACAAGCCACCAGTTCATCCCCGTGCCCATCGGCGACACACTACCCCCACGGCAGGTGAGTGGTCTATGTTGTCCTGTTGACCAAGAGGCCTAAGTGTTGATCTCTGTGTACCTGTGTCAGTCCTTGACAGGGTCACAAAGATGCTGCCCTTTAGAAGCACCCAAGAGGTGGGGATGGCAGGTTGAACCCCCAGAACTGGCAACTGGAAGAGATTCAAAGTGAAAGCCTCAAGTTCCTGCTGCCTGTTACTAAGTGCTTTGCCAGGCCCAGTTCCTAGGCAATAGTGGGGATTCTTTCCATCTAGCACAAGGTTTTTCAAACTTCTCTGACTCTGAACCACAATAATATATTTTGTATTATATATGCTTATACCCTAGTACATACGTATACATACAACCAAAACGGAAGTATCACAAATCAATACTCATACTACCACATGCAAAATATGCTGATATTTTCTTTTTTATTTTATTCTGTTCCATTTTTTAAATGCTGGACATGACCCGCTAGATTGACTTAGACCTGCTCACTAATAGGTCTCAGCCACAGTTTGGAAATCACTGCTCCCAGAAGGACATCTTTCTGCAATGTGGAGCTGCAGACTTTTCTTTCCTTATTGATGGAAGAGAATCCAGTTTTTATTTTCTTTTCTTTCTATCTCTTTTCATTTTAAAGATGTGGGGTACAATTCAGGGTTAGGTATATAAATATTCATTATGCAGGTACCCTTGTTAATGAGGTGTGCTCCCCCTCTCCTGGCAGTTTCCCACTACTGCCAATCCCTTTCTTATAGTATTACGATAATTGTTTAAGGTCCGCGTATAAGTGAGAACATATGGTACTCTACTCTTTGTTTCTGCGATAGATCACTCAGTATTATAGACTCTAAATCCATCCAAGTCACTGTGAAATCCATATTAATCCAGTTTCTTTACACCGGAAATCTCCAAAAAGGGGACATAATACTTTTCCTGGCCAGGCGCAGTGGCTTAGCCTGTAATCCCAGCATTTTGGGAAGCCGAGGCAAGAGGATTGCTTGAGCCTGGGGGTTCGAGACCAGCCTGGGCAACTTGGTGAGACCTCGTCTCTACAATAAATCACAAAAACTAGTCGGGCATGGTGGCATGCACCTGTAGGTCCAGCTACTTGGAAGGCTGAGGTGGAGGGATTGCCTGAGCCCTGCAGGTCGAGGCTGCGGTGGCCGTGAACGTGCCACTGCATTCCAGCCTGGGCGAAAAAGAATAAGACTCCAACTCAAAAAAAAAAAAAAAAACACAAAGGCATAATACTTTCCCAAACATTTCACAGCTGTAACCTTTTAGAAGCCCTTGTGTTTCTGGGCAGGGGTCTCCATTCAGCCTAGAGACCAGAAATGGGCTTCCCAGAGTGAGCTACCCCTCTAGCTTCCCAGCAGCCCACTAGGAGCCATGAGAGTGAAGCTGGTTTGAGCTACTGGGGATACGTAGTGCCTCCTGCTGAAAGGAGATAAACTGGGAGAAGGAACAGGCTTCGGAGTGAAGAGTTTGTTTTGGGCCAATTTTGAGATGCTTATGAGACGAAATCAAGAGGTAGAAGTTGGACACCAGGTGTCTTAGTCGTCTGGCTGCTAAAACAAATTACCATTAACTGGGTGGCTTATAAAGAACAAAAATATGTTTCTTGTTATAGAGGCTGGGGAGTCCGAGATCAAGTCATGAGTGGATTCAGCATCTGGTGAGGGCCTGCCTCCTGGTTCACAGATGGCACCTTCTCACTATGGCCTCACATGGTAGAAGAGGCAAAACAAGCTTTCACAGGCCTCTTTTATAGGGGCACTAATCCCATCCATGAGGTTCTCATGACCTAATCACCTCCTAAAGGCCCCACCTCTTAATACAATTATATTGGAGATTAGGTTTCAATATATGAATTTTGGGGGAACACAAGCATTCAGCCCTTAGCACCAGATGTGTAACTCAAAGCAGTGATCTAGACTAGAGAAAGAAAGTCAGCATACTCAAGAATGAGTGCTGAGAAAGATGAAAAGGGTCTAGGACTGATTCCAGGGGAACTATTTATTCTCTCTGGCTTCAGTTTTCTTATAACTCAAAGGAGTATTGGACCAGAAGATCTCTAGTTTCTTCCAGGACATTCTGTGATTCCCAACCTTTGGCTAAGTTTGAGATGCTTCTGAGACAACTAAGGGCTTAAGACCCTCAGATCTCCGCCCCCCTCCCCTTCCCTGCCTTTAAGCAGAACTGCATCTAATGGCAGGCTTAGAAAGAGCAGTCTCCCAGGGAATTCAAATGACAGGCTTTAAAATGATGAAGAATCTGGGACTTTTCCCTAAATCCCAACACTAGGAACACTAGCACTAGGGTCCTCTTATAACTTGACAAAGGTAAATTGAGGGCAAACAAAATAAATTGTTCCTTTACAAATAGGGTTACAGATTATCCTAAAATATCACAGGCTGAAAATACTGTCACATACTTCTTGGGTGATCAAGTCATATGGGAAATTAGAGGTATTTAGGGGAGCTCTGGGACTCCAAGAGTGACATCATTTAGGTCAATCTGCCCTCCCACAATGGACACAGAGTCCCAGGCTCTCTGGTTTGCAGTCCTGACCTGATGTGACAGTTTCCCTATTCCTGCCCCCTGCAGATTTATGAGCTGTATAATGGTGGCTCAGTGCCTGTGACATATGAGATCCAGACCAACATCCTGTCACTGGTTCAGGAAAAAAATTTCGATCACCCCATCTTCTGCTGCCTCAACCCCAAAGGGGAGATCCAGCCAGGCACCACTGCTCGGATCTTATGGATCTTCTCACCCATTGAGGCCAAGACCTACACAGTGAGCAGCAGCCTGGGATAATATCGGGAGTGGGGGCGGGGCTGGCTTCCTCAGGAGGCCTTCCTCTGACCAGTCCATTCCCCCACCCTCTTAACTTCTCAGGTGGACGTGCCCATACACATCGTGGGATGGAGCTCAGCCATCATCCACTTCCAGGGAGTGGGCTACGACCCCCATATCATGGGTGACACAGCCCCATTCCACAACATCTCCTCATGGGACAACATTTCCATATACTCTAGGCTGATGGTTCCTGGACAGGTGGGGGAGAGGGAGCTGGGAAGGCCTGAGGCCTTGGAGGAGAGCAAGGGCGGCCAGAACAGAGAGGTGGGAAGGCTGGGAAGGAAATGAGATGGAGTTGAGGAGGGATGGATGCAGAAGTGAGGCCTGGAACCCACCTTCCTCCAGATTTAGGAGGCAACACCAGCTCCACGAGAGGCTTACCCTGCCACCTAGTGCCCACAGGTGTTCCTACTCTACCAGCTACAGAGCCCTCCATCTCACCCTCTTCTCTGGGCATAGAGATGGAGGTACTAAAAAGTGTAGAAAGAAGCTCCCCTATTCCAGGTATTCATGCAGAGCAGTCCTTCTTCTGGACCTAGGTGGATTTTGGTGTGATATATCTAGGGCCAATAATACTAGTTCACACACTCACTGTTAGAAGGTCTGACCCATTCATCCATCCATCCATCCCCCATCCATCCATGCGTTCATCCATCAGCTCATTGACCCACATTTACTCATCTATGTATCCATTCATCCATCCATCTACCTACCCACCCACTCACTTCTGCATCCATCCATCCATCCATCCAATCACTATCCACTCATATAGCCACCTGTCCACCTTCCCACTCAGACCCTCATTGGTCTCCTTCTCTAGGATGAACACTGCAGAAGCCCTTGGGAGACAAAGAAGAGCCAGACAAAGTCCCTGCCCCAAAAACACTCAGGATCTGTACAGAGAGAAAGTGCCCCTTCCGTGTGGTCTCAGTCTTTCCAGGCATCTCTACAACAGAGCTCCTATTCTGTGCCCAGTACAAACACCAACAGCTGAACATCTCACTCATTTACAACTATCCCTCAGAGACTCAAATTATGTTGTCTTTAGTTCTGTCTTCTCTAAGCTAATTCAGCCCTTCCGAGCCTATTTTCATGGTTGAAATCATAGGCTTTGGAGTGTGAGTGCCTAGCTATGCAGTGGAAGATTGTTGGAAAAATTATTTGTTCTCTCAGAACCTTAGTGGCACATCTGTAAAAGGGGGGCAATAGTTAGTACCTATATCATAGGGTCGCTATGAGGATTAAGTGCACGTAAACACCTAACACAGTAGCTGGCCTGTTGAAAGCAGCCAGTAAATGGTAGCAGCTGTGTGGTTATTGCTTCGCCTCCTCCCAAAGTGGCTGTTATGTTGTCTCCACCCACAGAATGTCTTCCTGTCCCAGTCTCATATCTCCCTGGGAAACATCCCTGTGCAGAGCAAGTGCAGCCGCCTGCTGTTCCTCAACAACGTCTCCAAGAACAAGACATTTGTCTTCGCCTGGCAGCCAAGTCCCCTAGACTTCGGGGAGGTGAGAGTCCCCTGAGCCCACTGGATTAGAACCTACAGCAGGGCTCCAGATGCATTCCGTCCTATCCCATCTCACCCTACCCTCTTGTCCCATCCTGTCCCATTTCATCTCATCTTTCTCATCTCATCTCATTATCTCATCGTGTCCCACCCTATGCAGTTCCTTCCCTGTGAAACTCCATAGACTCCTCCTCCAAATTAATAGGTGTCCGTGAGTCCCGTGATAGGGGAGGTGGCTCCTGAAGAGACAGTGCCATTTGTGGTGACCCTGAAGGCCTCAGTGCATGCCAGCTTCTACAGTGTGGACCTGATATGCAAGGTAAGAACCAGCTACAGAGAGAAGGTGGGATGGGGTTGCAGCTCCCAGTCCTGGGGATGGGGTGGGTCTGAGATCCAGAGAAATGCAGGAGCCAGCTCTTGGAAGGGTGGGACCCCACAGCACAGGCTCAGGGAGAGCTCTGGCTGCAGGCTTTCCAGACCTCAGCCTTTTCTCTTCCTGTCCTGGGCCACAGGTGTACCCGCAGGAGCTCATGAGGCAATACCATGAGGAGTTGCAGGAGTGGAAGGATGAGAAGGCACGGCAGGAAGTAGAGTTCACCATCACAGACAGGAAAGTGAAGGTGAGGAGGGCTCAGCAGGCCTCACATACTCAGATCTTTCCGACTGGCCTTACCAGAGGTGACAGGGGTAGTGGGTCAAGATGGTGGAAAACTGCCCAGTCTGCCCTAAGAGATTAGACTCCATTCACTGGACTCGACATAGCATCTCCACAGCCATTCCAAAAGACTCTCTGGGTAGAGAAGGCTGGTTGACCATTCCCACTTCATGTAGCCAGTGTTTAATGAGTGCCTACTATGTGCTGGCACTGGGAACACAGGAGAAAAAGGCAGAGCTTACCTTCTGGTGGAAGATATCACGGCTTCAGATACAGGCTCTGGAAACAGATCACCCAGGTTTGATTCCTGGCTTTGACAATTTCTAACTCTGTGATCTTGATCAACTTATTTAACCTCTCAGTTCCCTCAGCTATAAAATGGGGGTGACGTGATATCTGGGATTTGCTTCAAGGTAACCCAGAGGTGAGGTGCAGATGACACTAGACTGGTCATGAGTTGCTTATTGTTGAAGCTAGGTGACAGGCAATGGAGGATTCTTTGAACTTTTCCATATTAAAAGGTTAAAAATAAAATTCTAAAATATTTATTAATGCAAGTAAAATATCTGCTTTGTAACATTGTGAGAATTAAATGAGTTAACACAAGTAAAGTGTCTAGTACTGTGCCTGGCACCCAGGAAGGGCTCACTAAACAGGAGTTATTTGTATGTGGGTGGGGTGGGGACTGACAATAAACACGAGACGACACTTCTGTCTTGGTTCCTCCCCCAACTTCACAGCCTCCCCACACTGGTATTCTTGCTCCTCAACCACCTCTGTGGATACCACACTGAACCCCCAAGGAGGCAATGCTCCCTTCTGAAGCTCTGGCTCAACTGTGAATACAAATTACTTCTTGGGGACACAGGAGAAGGGATTTCTGAATTAAGTCCTAATTGGGGAGGCTGTTTCCTTGTCTCACAAACCACAGAGTTCCAGGGCAGAAGGGCAAGCACCCTTGGGGTAGCCTGCTCATGTCTGGTGGCATTTCCTTCTCTTTCCTTCATTCAGGTAACCAGAATCTCCTTGTCTGCAGGCAGCCCTTCGCTAGGGAAAGTTCTAGAAGAAAGCATGACTGGAAGTTGGGGAGGACCAAGAGTGCAGCAGGGCCTGGCATTGGTTTCAGGCCTTCTGTGGGTCAGCAAGGGGGTCAATCTTTTTGGCGCTCTTGCATTTAAGCAAGGGTCTCTCTGCTTCCACAGAAAAGAGCATGTTGTACAGCCGGTGAACCTGTGAGGAAGTACAAGGTGAGGTCATAAGCCCTCGACCCATCTTCTTGGAATAACTCAGGAGGGTCCTTGCTTGCTCCCGGAAATACTTCCAACCCCTGGTCCAGCCTCCAAGAAGGAAGGGATGAATGTGCCAATGGGGAGGGCCACATTCCAACATGACCCAAAGGGCCTGATTAGGGAACTAGGCCAAAAGACCCCATCGGTGATGGGAGTATGGTCCCCAAACTCCTGTCATTCATGCATCTCCCTTCCCAAAGACGCTGCCCCCCATCAAGAACCAGAAGTCTGTCAACCGACCTGCCAGCTGGAAACTGCAGATCCCTAAGGAGGAGACACCTTGGCCATGCCCCCAGCCGCCCTCTCCAGGCATGCTCTGCCTGAGCCTCACTGCCCGAGCCCATGCCACCGACTACTTTCTGGCCAACTTCTCAGATTTTTCCTGCCACTTCTTGCACCAGTAAGCTCTAGGAGAGGCAGGGACCTCCCTCCTCTACTCTCTGTATCTTCTTCTGCTCCACAGCGAGGGCTGCCCAGAGCCAACCCTGGGTGAAGGGTGAAGCAAGTGCAATGGTAGTGGGACGAATTGGGCCCAGGATGCCCCTCTTACTGCTTAGGCCCTTATGAGGAGGGGGACAAAGCTTCCAGAGCCCACTTGTGAACCCACCTAGATCTCCCCACCTCTCCTTGTTCCTTTTTTTCCTAACTTGGAGCCTCATTAGCTCCCGCACTGACTCTGGGGGTTGGACTTAGTTCTCTGAATGCCATAGCACTACATTTGGGTTAAGCCTGGGGGTGCCTCAATTTATCTGTGTCCTCAGGACTGGGCAGCTACCTCCATTGCTTGTGTTCCCAATCCCAGCATGGTGGCTTGCCCAGGCCACTCAGAATGTCATGGCCTGCCACAGGGAGCTGCCAAAGAGGAAGGCCCTTAGAGAAGAGTCAGAGACTTCTGAGGAAGAATTCCCAAACAAATGGGACCCTGTATCCAAGCAGAAGAAGCAGCTCCTAGTTGATATTCTCACCACCATCATCAGGTACCAGCCCTCAGCCCACCTTCCCCTCCCTCCAGCTCATCTAGCCAAAGCTCTTTAAGTTCCAGCACTTCCTTCCATGAGAAACAAAACTTCCTTTCAAGATTCCTCCATGGGACTCCCCACCACTGCCCAGAGCAGTACAGCTCTAATGGAACTGTTTGGAGGGGTCCTCGGGGCTGTGGCCTGAGTTCTGCCCCACTTCGTGGCTGGTAGATGAGGTCTGGAGCCAGTTCACTGCCTCCCCAGGGCTCCTGCCTCTCCTCAGTGTAATTGTGGCCTGCTGGCCCTGCCTCCACCATATCATATTCACCTCTAAGAATCCATGGGGCCCAAAGATGTCATCTTTGAAAGAAGGGAGGGGCAACTGACCAAGGGCTCTTCTCCCCCCCCGAGCGCGGGGGGGGGGGGGGGGGGGGGCCGGCCCCCGGCGCGCGGCGGGCGGCGGCGGGACGCCGCGGGCCGCGGGGGGGCGGCGCGAGGAGCGCG
>CAUYQG010195093.1:0-17283 GCA_963574415.1 Tarsius wallacei
GATGTCTTTCAGAGGTTCTCTGAATCTCTTGTGATTGAATGGTCATGTCTCTGATGAGGTTAGGGAAGTTTTCTTGGATATTTTCATGGAATGTTTGTTTCAGGGTGGTATCTGTCTCTTTATCTGCCTCAGGGATTCCAATTAATCTTTGGTTCAGGATCTTGATATAATCACTTATCTCTTAGAGGCTTTGCTCCATCTTTTAAAGCTTCTTTTCCATGTTTTCAACAGTTTGGGTTATTCCATATTTTGGTCTTCAAGCTCTGAGATTCTTCTGCTTGGTTAATTCTACTTTCCATACTTATCAGTTTGTTATTTATTTCATTCACTTATACTTTATTCCTGCCATCTCAGTTATCAACTACTTCTTTCTTCCCTTTGTCTCTCCTTTCTATTTATTCTTTCTATTAATATCTTGATATCTGGGTTTGTGGTTTGAGACCAGTTGTTCTGGAGGCTCTTCATTGTTTGAGTCCTAAAGTCTGTATTCTCAGTTGTTGTCTTCCCAGGGGTCTGTATGAGACCCATATCCTTCTGTTGGTTCTTCTTCATTTATGAAGGTTTTCCTCCCCCTCCTTTTTTCCCCTTCATTAATTCTGTTGTTCATGGTAGATGGGATAGCTTTACTTCTGTTTTCTCAATCCCCTCTTCTTCCTCATGAAGATCCTCTGGATTTGTTCAATTTTGGAGCTCAACTGGGGTTGCAGAGCTGTGCTTTTTGCAGTTTTGACATTTGATTAAGGGAGGAGCTGTGGTTCAGAAGCTATCTGCAGATCCCAGTATCCACTACAGATCCAAGCATCCACCCACAAATCCCAATATTCCCTGGAACCCACTTCCCATTGCTTTACAATCTGTCCATGCAGTGGCGGTGTATGTTTGTCCCCTGAAAGCAAAGTGAGCTAAGGAAAAGGAAAAGAATGGGAAAAGGATGAAGGAAGGTGAAAGGAAGGTGAGGAGAAAGAAGAAGAAGAGGAACACCAGACAGGTATACCAACTAACAAAGAAACAAAGACAGAAAAAAACAACAAAAACATACAAACAATCATATAAACAAAACCCCTGTTGATGTATTCACTCTCAAGTATACCCATATTCAAACAGAAAATCTAAAAAAAATTAAATAACAGAAACCATGCAAGTAAGAAAATGTAAACAAAAACAGAAAGAGAGAGAGAGAGGAAAAAAAACCCCTCACTCTGTAGCTGTTTCTGGAACTTCAGGTTTCTTTCCCAAGCACTGCTGCCACTTTTGTCTGCCCCTGCTTTTGGCTGCCACTGTGTTAGGGAACTGCTCTGGTCCCCTCTGCTCTCAGTGCAGGCTGATAGGGTTGCTCTCAGGGTCAGATGCCCTGTGGACTGCTGTGGGAGGAGGATAAATCAGATTCGGACTCACCTGAGCCATCTGTTGCTGTTGCTGCTGTCAAGTCTCCCACTCAGATCAGATGTGTCTGTGCCTGTTCCAATGTGGGGTGGGGGGGGCATGCATCTGTCTCTCTGAGTCCAGTGTTCAATATCAGAGGGGTGTAGATATTCTCTGGGTCTCAGGATGGAGGTTGGACAGAGTTGGGCATGACAACACAGGTCTTTGCCCAGTCATGGACAGAGAAGATGGTAGCAATTGGTGTCTCTTCACTGACAGTGAGGCTGTGTTCCAGATTTCCTCTCTTTGACTTCTCCATGGTTCCTCCTGCTAGTGCCTGGCTTGCTGCCTTGGGCAATGATGTAGGCCAAGTGCCAGGTGTGAGGAGCAGCTGTTCTTTCCTGCCTTCTCTGAAGAGAACCCCAAGAATGGCAGACACTCCTGCACACTAGGAGCTCCAATCTCAGGTCAGTAGTGGGTTGCAGCCATCTCTGGAAGAGAGTCCCGGGTCCATGAACCCGAGTCTCCCCTCAGAAAGATTGTCACTCATCCACCGGCACACCTCCACTCATGCACTTTCATTATGGACACTCACTTTTGCAGAGACTCTCACACTCCAACCAGTTCCATCACCATCTTGCCCCCCAAAAAGCCGATGACAATATTTCAATGCATTTTTGCTTCAGAAAGCTTAGAATGACATAAGTTAATTGATTTGACTAAAGTCACACAATCCCATCTTAGTAATTTCTATCAAACACCCCAACTCCTAATTCAGATATCCTTTGGCATTTCCCACAGTTGACATTGTAAATATTTAGCCACCAGAATGAGGCAGCAAACCATTGACCAAACCGGTTGCCCTACCTTTCGGTTCACTAAACCTAGGTGACATATTTGAAATGTGGACTTTTTGGAGTTTGGGCTCTCATGTTTTTAGGGATTTTATTGTAATTCAAATCTCAAACCTGTGAAGTTGTAGTTATTTCTAAGTTTCCCCCCAAGTCTAATAATTTTGACTTCTAGAGAGCCGATGAAAACATGGCTGACACACTGGAGTGTTAGAACCTAAAACTTGTTTTGAAATAGCCTCTCGAGGACCTGTAGACTGAGAAAGAGGGAAAGTAGGTAGGAAGCACCATCAGATTACTTTTCCATTCTTTGTCTAATTTTTAGTTGCTTCCCTAATCCAGAACTTGTCTTCATCCCCCTTACCAAATATGGCTAATGTGAATTCAAGTTTCTGATCATTTTTTCCCTAAACTTACATTATTTGTTTGGTGTTGGTAATTTTATTTTAAAATTTGGAATGCTGTTTTTTGTTCGCTAATATCTCCTTGTTATAGATTATGATTTTCTATACCTTGTCCTTACTTTATAGCAGCATAGGTTTAGAGAAAATATTTTTTCTCTGAATATATTAATTTAAATTTAATAGTGCTTATATTTTCTCTTTTTCCCTGCATTGATTCAATTTCTTTTAGTTTGTTTTCACCATTTGCTTATTTTATGCCTTTGCTTTGTAATAATGATATTTTAAAAATATCAGGTCATCTTTGATTATGTATTTCTTGCATATCTTATATGTAAGAAAGAGGCATTAAAATATCTGTGAACATGGAAAATACTTATAAAATGGTGGTTTTTATAGCAGCAAGAATAATGGATATATAGCGGTTTTCATTGCAAAGATTTCTTTAGATCACTTTATATTTGTGATTTATATATTTGATACATTTTAGTTAAGGTTATAATTTGTTACCTATTTGAATAACATCTCATGTTTAAGTAAGAGTATTCTTCATGACTTAAGGGCCTTCATTTTTGTTGGCTTTCAGTATGGCTTCACTATTCCAATTTTTCAAATTCTACACAAATTTTAAAAAGTAATTATTTGCTTCACATTTTATCTTGGCCAAGTCATTACATTTTCATCTCCTCTTAGACATATTGGAGCATACATGAAATTTTTAATAACTATTTTTGTTCATTGTGTCCACATAATATTAATTTTAAGGCTCAGACATGGTCCATTCAAACCCTAGAGAGTTCTACAAATTACAGAATTAAGAAATTAAATAATTAGAAAACATTTTGAGAATGCTTTATACCACTGAAGAATGAATCTATGTTCCAGGTACCATTGAGAAGTAGATAAAAATTATAAAATGAGTCTTAGGAAGTTATATATACATGTATACACACACGTATATGTGTGTGTAAATATACACAAATATACGACATAATTTTATCTAATATTTTTATTTTATTTGTAATGTTTTACATTTATGAGTATTTATGAACAATCAATATGTTTACTTGCTTAAGAGTCCAGTGACTCTATTATAAACTTCAAATTCTTTTTTGTCAAGCAACTGGAGAAAACCATTAAGATACTGGTCTTTTTTCAATCTGAAAATTTTAATTGAGTGGTTTTATGTATCATATGCTGTTCTAAGAGTTGAAAATTATAAACTCTACTTCTCCATTCTTGAGGCTTAGATTTATTGAGGAAGACACACAGTAAATATATAAGCAGTAGTTGAGTAATTACATCTCAGGTAGTGATATTTTTATGAAGAAAACCTGTCTTTGTTCTGGTTTTATCTATATTTATCTTTTCACCTTTGTCAGATTTTCCTGATCTCCATTGATTGCACAATATAATTCTTGACTCTCATTTTTCCTACCAGAAATTATTGCTTTTTATATTGCTGTTCTCCATGTTTATCATTTTTGCCTATAATTCACTGTGGTATCACCTAGTCTTGTTAAGGATGTGTGTATCCCTAATACAGTCAGTAAAATAATAAATTGCTCTGTGCTTACTATCTATGGACTTTCTCTCTGTCGTATCTTCTCCGCAATTTTTGCTTTAATAGTGAAGATCTATATCTACTTTTTACATATCGTTTCTACAAATCAATGTTTTTGGATCCTTTGGACATGAGAAAGGCTTGAAAATAATTTTGACCAAAAAATTCAATATTGGCTTCAGTGTCACATGAAAATTTCCTGTCATTAAATATAAACCTGGAAACCATTATGCTTCCTTTTTAAACTCACTGCTCCCTAGTTTGAATGCAACAGCATAGTCCTTTTTAGTAATTTTACATTTAACACTTGTGTGAACCACACACAAACACAAATACACTGATAATTTAAAATTCATACCTATTTCATCCGGTAAACCAATTATCAGAATCTTCTCCTTTTTTGGGGAAGGGAGGGGAAGAAACATCTAACTTATCTGTATGTACACAGGATACACATATATTTGACATGGTTAAAAAATAAATATTTAGACAGTACAAATTCATATGCAGACCCTCCTATTTCCTCTTTTCCAGCTCTACATCTCCCTTCCTATTGACACTTCTTAGTTCATACTTATGTTTATAAATAGACTTATCCATTTGTAATACAAATGTGCATATACTATTTTGTAACACAGGAAGGAACTCCAACTAAGTTATGCTAAAAACTTTTCCTTGGAATTTCAATGATTTAACCAATGGTTATTTTTTGATTGCAGTTATCTAGCCAGGGTTTACAGCTAGGAAATGGGAGCCCCCCAACTCTCTGCTCTATTTTTTCTCTCAGAGACCTGGATTGTCAGTCCCCAACTTTCTTTTTGGCACCAACTAGAACTCAAGGCTCCCTCCCAACTACAGAGCAAAAGAGTGGGAGAGGGAGTTATTCAGGAGCAATTAAACACTTTAATCAAGACAGTCAATCAGGAGTAATTAAAGTAACTTAGACTCTATGCTTACAACTCCTTGACCATAACTGGTCACATGACACTGCAACAGCAAAAAGGCTGAGAAATATGGTTTTTCTGAATAATGTAGTCTTCTATGTGCCCAGAAAATAAAATATATTGGGTGATAGTATTACTTCCATCTCACGCTGTTTTGCTAAAACAAATGAGCAAAACTCTCTATTATTTACCTACCTATTTCCAGAGCCTGTTCTATGTTTGTATATGTAACTCTTATTTTAAAGACATAATGATATCACATTGTATGAAAATACCAGATTTTACTTACCTAGTCATGCACTAGACTGTTTCCAATTGTTTGTCACTATAAAAATACTATGATGAATATCTTTTGTGAACAAGTACAAGCACACTGCTATGATACATTTCTGGAAGTGGAGTTTCTGGGTCAAATTGTATGTATATTTAAAATTTTGAAAGATCATTTTTAAAAGTCATTGAGGTTTTCCTTTTGTGTATTGCCTGTGTATTCAGAATATCTGTCTCTCTTTTATGGATTTGTTAGGGTTGATTTTACGTTGTTTTAATTTATGAAAATTCATGCTGAGTTATTTAGAACATAGATATTCATAAGTATTGTATTATCATTACAAAGTGTCATTTTTTGTCACAGTTCAAAGACTACCATTCAATTTGTTCTTTTATTTAGAATGTGATCTTGTTTTCATTTTGTTTGTATCATTATTTATTTATTTGTATTATTGTTTGTATTATGCTTTCCTTTCTATTCCTTCATTTGCAATGCCTTGATTTGGTGTACAATGTAGTATTGGGTTTTGCTTTGGAATTCAATTTATCTTCATCTACTAGTAGGCAAATTTCATCAGTTTACAATAATTGTTAAGTTTCATCTTTGTTTTGCCAGCTGGCTGTGTTGTTTTTCCTCTTTAGTAGTTGTGTGATTTATTTGACTTGTTTCTTTTTTATTTATTTCTTCTGATAATTAGAAAGAATTATGCATTTTCAGAACTTCCCTTTTCAACTTTGTATAAAACTTAAGCTTCCATATCTTCATAGATTATTTATAATTTCCTAGCATGACCACTGATGAAATTAGTATAATTCATATTTCTCCTTTCCCTCTTTCAACCAATTTTGTTAATTATATTTATTAAATTGTCTTAGTTCTAATTACTAAAGTATTAGTCATAAATGATATATCTTTATACTACAGTATAAAACCTGAGGAAGTTCACAGTCCCTTACTATTTCAAATTTTTTTCTATAAGTTTTATCAATTTTTATAATGTGAGGGCATATAAAACATATCATCTTATAAATCTGTTCCATATTTGTTTTAGTCTCGATTTATTTATATAGATTAACAATTACTTTTAACTTATCTTGCTGTATTTTTCCACCTTCTGGCTATTAGACGTTTATTGTTTAGATCCTAAAAACAATTCTACAAAAAGGAAGTCATGGGTAGATTTTGTTTTTTCAGAATCTCACTTCATCTGTTTTCACTTTTTAAATTCAAACTACAATACTTCTGAATGTGAGAGTAGGGTGCTACTAATAATATAACAGGACAATAGGTTTCAACCCAACTAAGAGTATCTTTTGACTGAATAAGAATGTTTAGGCATCCCATTTAGTTGACAGAAAATAATTTTTAATACCCAAATTATATTTTTAGAAAAGTGTTTTATTAGCATAATTTTTTTCCTCTCGTTTTCAACTTAAGGACTACACTTTTATATGTATGCCAGGTCTCCATTTTGTCTTCTGCATCCATTGTTTTTTCCCTAAACTTTAAAAACCATTTCTGTATTTCCATTTCAATTTTTTGAGCTTTATTATTTAATACTATATCTTTTTTCACTCTTACATTATCTGATTGTTGAGTGTCATCAACACTTGTATAATTAAACTTTTTCCTAACCTTTCCTAAAGTCTAGTAGCTCATTATTAATCTTCTTCTGTGCATGTTTCTCTTCAGAGCATTTTTATCTCTGTTTTACTCTCTAGTTTATATATATAACTATTATTTCTTATTATTTTTTCAATTTATGATCTTTCAATTTGTTCAGTCACACAGCAGCATTTTTGTGAGAGATTATTTTTCTTTGGTCATTAGCTTTTTACATTTTAGTTTATTTTATTTTGGGTAGTATATTTTATATCATATATTCCTTATTTTTAACAGCTTTATTGAGGTATAATTATGCACATATTAAATGTGAATAATTTATGAATTTGGACATAAGTAATCACCTGTAATATCATCACCGTAATCAAGATAATGGACTTATCCAACACTTCCCTTAGATTTCTTGCATACCCTTTTTTGTGATATGATCACTTAACAAGATCTACCTTCATGATAAATTTTGAAGTGCACAATAATGTATTAAATGTAGGCACTGTGTTGTGCATCAGATTTCCAGAAATTATCAAGAATATGAAAACCTTTATACCCATTCAACAATTCCCCATTTTCCACACCCCTAGCCCCTGCTAAACATGAATGTATTATCTTCTGCCATGAATTTGACTATCATTCATACCTGATGTAAGTAGAATCATGTACATCTTTCTATGATCGGTTTTTTTCACTTATCATAAAATCCTTCAGATTCATTCATATTATTGCCAGTAGTAGAATTTCTTTCTTTCTTTCTTTCTTTTTTTTTTTTTAACTAAATAGCATTTCATTGTATGTATATATCATGTTTTTTCCCATTCATCTATCAATAGACATGTGGGTTCTTTACACATCTTGCCTAATATGAGTAATGATGCAACGAACATGAGAATACAAATATCTCTTACAGATCTTGATCCACACCCAGAAGTGGAATCACTGGATCCTACGATAGCTCTATTTTTAATTTTTTGAGGAATTTCTTTACTGTTTTCCATATCTTCTATTGTTGCCCTTAATATGGTTCTATATGTCAAAACCCTAAGTCATCCACAGGAAAACTAGAAGTAATGAATAAATTCAAAAAAGTTGCAGAGTACATGATAAACATACAAAAATTGGTTACATAACAACCAATGATCCAAAAAGGAAATTAAGAAAACAATCACGTTTATAAAAGCATCAACAGAATAAAATACTTAGAAATAAACTTAGCCAAGAGAGTGAAGATCTTGTACACTGAAAGTACAAAACATTAATGAAAGAAATTAGAGGAGATGCAAATAAATGAACAAAATCATCTTGTGTTATGGATTGGAAAACTTACAATTATTAAAATATTGTTATTACTCAATGCAATGTATAGAAATTAAAATTCCAATGTCATGTTTTACTCAAATAGAAAGAAACAATCTTAAAATTAATATGGAGAAAAAAAAAAAGAACCAGAACAATGAAAGTAATCTTGAGAATGAAAAACAAAAACACACTTTTTTATTTCAAAATATATGTATCGCAAATCTACACTAACTAAAGTAGTATTGTACTGATATATAAGCCAATGAAATAGAATAAAAGACCCAGAAATTAACCCAGGCATATAATGTCAATGCATATTCAACAAGGGTGCCAAGAATACATGATGGGGAAAGGAAAGGATAGTCTCTTCAACCAATGGTGCTGGAAAAACCACTTAGTTTGGTTAATGACAATCTTATCTTTGTAGTTCCTGTGGCCAAAAACCTTTAGTTTATCATTGACTACTCCTTTTTCAAATACTTTATTTAATCTTCCAGAAAGATATGTTAATTCCCATAGCAAGAGTTGCTGTGTTCAAAATATATTTGAAATTTTTCACATCACTTCCCATTATTTCTAATACACTGATACCACCACTCTGATACAAGCCACTGTGAAATCTCACTTGCATTATTTCAAGATCCTTCTGTCTAGTTTCTGTGTTTCTACCTTTGCCCCCTCTATTCCAGCATGCAATCTTGTTAAAATTTAGGACACATTATGCCATTTTTCTGCTCTGAATCTTCCAAAGGTTTCCAATACTGCTCAAAGTAAATGCCAAAATGCTTAGTTTGGTTACCACTTCTACATAATAGCACCCCTTCTTAACTCATTTCCTAACATTCTCCTTCTCATTAACTGCTATCCAACTGTACTGGCTCTCACGGTTGCTTCAGATATGCCATATTGAAAGCAAATGAATTAATAAAGACATGATATGCAAGATTTAAGTATGGAATAAAGTAGATTTTAATGTAAGAAAACATTAATAGAAAGGAATGGAATTATTTTATAGTAAAAATTTTAATTTATCAAAAACTCATAATTTTTAACTGCATGCACATAAAAAATAACCTTGTTAGGTAAAATAGAAATGTTAATAACCACAAAAAAAGCAATAAATCTCAAAAACCTAGTGAAAATGTCTTAAACATATCTCATTCAGTATTTGGCAGAACAAGGAGAGTAGAAAACCTGTTAATTTTTATTAATGCTATTTTACCTTAAAATCTATTATCTCAGTCCATTTTGTGTTGCTGTAATAGAATACTGAGGATTGGATAATTTATAAAGAATATGTGTTTATTTCATTCACAGTTCTGTAGCCTGGGAAATTCAAGGGCATGACTCAGGGCTTCTGGGAAGGGTTTTCATGTTGTGTCATAACACGGCAGAAAAGGTCTAAGGTGAAGTGGACAGTGGGAAGAAGCAAAACCCGAAGGGTATTGGATCTTTATAACAACTCACTCTCAAGGGACTTAACTCATTTCCACAGGAACTCATTCATGCTCAAGATAATTTAGTCTCACCAAGGTGAGAACTCACCATTGTGAGAATGGCATCAAGCCACTCATAAAGTGAGAGCCCTCATCACCCAGACAACTCTCCTGAAAAACTCTTTAATTCTCTATTACATGGCCATGCTGCACATTTTTATGATCTGTTTCTTTTTAAATTATATATTCTGCCTTTAGAGTATTCACTTGAAGCCTTAATTGAGCATAAGCAGCTACAAGAAAACACACTGCTTTTTTAGTGCTTTGCTGCTTAGAAATATCTTCTGCCGGTTATTCTACTTCATTGCTCTTAAGTTTGGCCTTTCACAAAACTCTAGAACTTGAATACAATGCAGCCAAGTTCTTTAAAACAGTTATACTAGGTGCTCTTTGCTTCAGTTTCTAAGTAAATATTCCTCATTTTCTTTTGAGACCTCATCAAAATGACCTTTACTGTCCAAATTACTATCAGCATTTTGGTCACTACCATGTAACCAGTCTCTAAGAAGTTCCAGACTTTCCTTTTTGTCTCCTTCTGAGTCCTCGACAAGATCACCCTTAATGCTCCATTCACTGCAATACAATCTCTTTCTATCTTGTACCTCCAAATTCTTCCAACTTCTGTCTATTACTTAGTTCCAAATCCACTTCCACATTTTCAGGTATATTTATAGCAGCACCCCACTTCAAATAACAATGTACTCTCTTAGTCCATTTTATGTTGCTAAAACAGAATACTTGAGACCACAGGGTAACTTACAAAGAAAATAGTTTATTAAGCTTATAGTTCCATAGACTAGTAACTTCAAGGTCAAAGTGCCAGATTCTGGTGAGGGCTTTCATGCTGTGGGGAAAGTCAAAGGGGGATGCAGTCATGTGCGAAGAGACAAAACCTGAGAGGTATTTGGGCTTTATATTAACCCACTCTCGTGGGAACGAATCCTGTCCTACAATAACTAATTTAGCCTTGCCAGAGACAGAACCATGAGAATGACATCAAGCTACCCACAAGGGTTGAGCCCTCATGACTGAAATGTCTTCAGTTAAATCTCACTTCCCAACATCACCACCTTGAAAATCAAATTTCAACATGAGTTTTTGTGGAGACAAACAAACCATATCCAAATCATAGCATCTATTTTGTCTGATAATAACATATCTATATCAGCTTTCTTTTGCTTAGTATTTACTTGCTATCTTTTTATCCATTTGCTTTCAGTCATTCCATTTTCTCATATTTTATATTTGTGCCTTGTGAACCTCCAGTTGGTATTTAAAATTCAATCTCATAACATTTTGTATTAATTAGTACATTAATTAGTGATTTATTCCATTCATTTAATATCATGTCATATTGTTTGTATATTCAGTAATTTATTTTTTGCTATTTGTCCCACCTATTATGTTTTGTTTTGTTCCCCATATGCCATTTTTGAGATTGCTTCATCTTTTTTCAATTGTTTATTTTTAAGAATTGCTAATGTTCTCTTTGGATTTGTTTAGCTGTTGTCACAGAAACTACAGAATGAGACAAAATTGATCAAAGTATAAAGTAAAATAAACTCTAACCATTTATCCATCAACAGTAAGGATTCTCAACCATTTTATCTTTATTTGCTCCCTACTGGTTTTCCTGTTATTTTTATCACATTTTCTAAATGTTTCTTGTTTAATAAACTCTGGAGATGCACAAATGCAGCTGTGATACCTTTGGGTGTGTGTATTGCTTGTTTACTTCTGCTTCAGATTTGTACCCTGGGTTTCTCAGTTTAATTTTGGAAGTCATCTCTTGGGCTGCAAGATTTGATCAGGTCTTGATCTCAGACATCTGTTTCATTCCACAAGAATCCCCACCAGAAGTCCGAGTTTTCTTGAATGTTTAATTCCCCTTGCAGTAAATGAACTTATGTGCTCCTGAGTCTACCTAGCTGTTTGGGACTTACTTTTCCCATTATTTATTTTGATAATCCTTATAATTTATTCAACTTTTGGATCTTCCTAAAAACTATACATTTGTAAATCTAGCAATTTTAGTTGTTTTCATCAAGTGGGAGAGGGGATTCATTTAAATAATGATGGTCTTCCTCACTGAAATATTGCTCCATTAAAAAAAAAAAAACTTTATTGCTTATGTGATTTTTTTTAAGAATACCCCAGTAAGCATTCAAAAACAATAATTTAATGCATAATTTTCACACATACGCATACCTACTTTTACCATGTGGGAATGGCCAGCTGGGCTTATCCTTGGCAGTTTACATTAAATCTCAGCCCTTCAGGGAAGCCATCTTGAGTCATGTCTGTCCACAACAATCTCTTCCTCTCCTCCTGCTGTCCCTCTCTCTTTCTCTCTCCTGAGCCTCCATGGGTGCTTCTTAGGTGTTTTCCAAATGGAGCTATTAGCATAAGACCTGGATCCTTTCGCACTTCCTTGTATACCTTTAGCAACTAGAAAAATACACACGATAAAAACATCAAGTAGTCCTCTTCATGAACATTTTCTGCATTATAATATGGTTATGATGGAAATAAGGTAACCTTTTTTCCTATTATTTTCATCTCATGTTCTAGTTTATAGTGACCTTTACTAAACATTAGAATATTGTACTTCTGTAGAAAGAGTCAAAAAAATGACCCATTGAAAGCCAGCAAAAAAGTACATTAGAATGGATAAAATTCTCATGTTGATTAGGTTAATTAAGTAACAAGACTCATTTTAATTTTTCTTGAATGTACATGGTCTTCAATTATATCGGATTTTAAAAACTTCGCAGTTTGAACATGAAAATGTCAAGTTAATTTGAAATTTTTGTTCACGTCATTTTTAAAAAGACAACAGTTTTAAACCTATTGTTTTGTCAATTCCTTTTGCCAGAATTTTATGTAGTCCTTTATACTCTTTTCTTGTATATGGTTTCTCTTTAACTGAAACAATAGATTATAGTTTAATAAAAGACCAATTTTTAAAATAAGTTTTCAGTTCATTTTAAAATAAAATTGTAAGGAAATTTACAATATTTGAGGTTAAACAAAATGACCTCATAGAAAATATATAAGTGAGAACTACATAATTTGTAATTGAAGGTGTCATACTGAGTACTTAGAATGTGACAAGAATATTGATTGAAATATCCTCCAAAAATGTATCATCAAATTCCCAAAGAAGTAGTAATGTTGCATTTGTTTTATTGGTAAGACGTTTACAAAAGGAATTGATATACTTGGTTAATTTGCTTAGTAACATGTAATGCTAATGTAATTCAAGACCGAAATAGTCCATTTGTATGTTGCTTTATATTTAAACATTTATGCAGTATATCAAGTATGCAGAAGACAGCATAAAATTTTATAATCAACACCTGGGTGCTCAAGTTAAACTTTCTCTCCATTTATTTCAACGTATACATATTTTTGTGATAAAACTTTGCAGTTTGCTCCCCTGGTCCTCTGTGCATGATTTTTCAGATTGTGTCTGCGGTATTAACACTGAAGTCTAAGGGAAATGGTGGTTTAAGGATCATGCAGAACACAACCTTCAAAGCCTAAGGCAGCTCTGACTCTACCCTTCAAAGAATTAATCACTATTCCATACTGGATTTATAATTTTCAATCATGCTTGACTATTCTTATGTGTACCAAATTTATTGAACAAGCATTCATTGAGGGTATAAAACAGAAGTATCTCATTTTTCTCTAAGTATAATCTTTAACCATACTGCAGTAAGATTCTCTTCTGCTACCCTCAACTCCCAAAATTAAATTTACTTAATGTATATGGATTTATTCAGATTTTCTACTTCTTCTTGGGACAATTTTAGTAATTTGTATCTTTCTAGAAGAGAGAAGAGTTAAATATTTTTCTTTTTCTTTTTTCTTTCTTTCTTTTTTTTTTTTTTGAGTTGGAGTCTAACTCTGTCACCCAGGCTGGAGTGCAGTGGCACACTCAGAGTCACCCCAGCATCAACCTGCTGGGTTTCTGTGATCCTTGTGCCTCAGCCTTCCAAGTAGCCGGAACTACAGGTGCACGTTACCACACCTGGCTAATTTTTGATTTATTGTAGAGACGAGATCTCGCCAAGTTGCTCGGGTGGGTCTAGAACCCGCCGGCTCAGGCAATCCACTCGTCTTGGCCTTCCAAAGTGCTGGGATTACAGGCTGAGCCACCGAGCCTGGCCTTAAATATTTTTCTAATTTAACAGCTTAGCATAGTTCCCACTGTCTTTGATGATTAATTACTAAGTGAAGTAACACATGTACTGGGTTTAGAAAAGTGTTTTGTGTGTAATAAGGGCCATATAAAATTTAATTACTGTTATTTCTATGTAATTTTTTAAAAAACTATAGTGTCCACATTTCATAAAACCATCTCTGAAACTATTCAGTCTCTCCAATCCCCTTTCCAAGACCATAGATAACTTTAAATCTATTCATTTTCCCTCCCTTATTATTTTTATATAAATTATTAATGTTCTAACTTTGAAAATATAGTCAGTTTTTAAAATTGTCTCATGCAATTAGTGCTAGTTTGAATTTAACTACAGTTTACAATATATTTGCTCATCTTTCTTTCTTGTGTTTCAGTCACTCCTTCATGGTTTAAATTCTTTATTACTGAAGAAAGTCCATTCAAGGAAATATTGTTAGTGGTAATATCTTTGAGACTTTTTACCAAAACATCTGCTTTTTCCTTAACTCAAATAGTTAACTTAGGTGACTCTAGAATTTCAGAGGAAACAAAATGTTTCCTCTCAACACTGGAAGACATTTTCCCAATGTCTTTTCACTTCTCTGCATGCCATTGACAAGTCTACTTGTCAGCATCACTATCATTTCTATATTGTTAATGTATTTTTCTCTAATTTTGTTTTGAATAGATCTTGTTTTTGATGTTCTGTAGTGTAATTCTAAAACATCAAGGTGAGATGTATTCTTAATTATTATGTTAAGAAAATATTGTGCTTCTGGAATATGCTGATTTATGTCTTTGAAAGATTTATATGATGGAAAATTCTTTATCATTAGCTTTTTGTATTGCCTTTCCACTCTTCTCTTTTTCCTTTTAGAATTAAAATATGATACTGGTAAGACATTATTACACTTTCTCTCGTGTCCTTTTAATTGATTTCAACACTTCCTATTTCTTTATTTCCCTTTATTGTCTTCTTTGTCATGTCCTAAGACTGACCTCTCATTACACAAATTCCTTCTTCATCTGCTTATACTATCCTTTTACAATACTGTATTGCATATTTTATTTCCCCATATTATTTTTTTTTCAAAAGTTACCTGATTTTCTAATATGACATCTCTTTCTTTTTATGTCTGTGATAATTTCATATTTTTATCAAAAACTGTCTATTAAGATTTCATTAACTGAAGTTCTTGAATATCTACTTTTGTTTTTGCTTCTACAGACTACTTTACCTGGGACATTGTTTCATCACATGTATATTATTGGGAGTCTGAGTTCTTTTTCTACAGTCATATATGTGGAAGATTATATAAGCGAAGGCAGCAATGTTTTCCACTAGCAAATAAACTTTCACTTCTGTTTAAAAGAGTCTGTTTTTGTGTTAGTGTATCACTTGGGGGTCTTCATAAAGCACAAGTGTCAGTCATTTTCAGGAGAATCATTTTGTTTTCCCGCCCAGGATGCATGGTAAATTTCCTTCTACTCACTCAGCATTGTTGAAAGCTTTATTTGAAACCATCTTCTGGTGAGGTAGCCTTTCCAAAGGGTTCTGAATTTACACCAGAATCTAAATTTTGACTAACTTCCTAGAGAACTTGACTAATGTGCTTCCCACTCTGTTTTTTTACTTTCCTCTTTATCTGAGGGCCAAGTGGCTTCCCTTATTTTTCACTGAGTTCAGTTGTATATTTTTTAAAACGTTTGTTGTTACTGTCACTTCAAGGTATTTATAGTGAGAAGATTTTCAGATTATTTATTTTGTTGTCTTGACCTTAGCACATGATGTTTTGTTCATTTGAGAGAATAATCATTATTATTTAGCTGCATTAGGAGGGATTTTTTAGAGACTGTAGAGTCTCCTGAGTCACTTAAAGCTTATACATGAATTATTATTATGTGTATTAATAATTAGATAATCTATATCTAAGAGATATAACTATATATGTTTATTGCATTAATACATGAAATTTCTACCAGCTACATTATGTGAAGTTATAAAACTGTTCTCAGGATTTACTCCCCAAATAAAAATAAAACATGTCATATGTATTTGAATAACTATGTGCATGTAATATCATGTAATGGCTACAATAAATATTTTTCATTTGGGGGCTTAATATTAAGATAATGACTTTATAATACATATAACATAAGTTACTAAAATATATAGTTATACAACAGCAATGAAAATGACGAGAGTTATTTAAAGTACATTTTTAATTAAAATACTGACAAAATTAAATTTACAACTTATTAAGATAATATTGAGAAAATGCTCATAATGACATGCTAAGTGCATAAACAAGTTTTAAATATATTTGCTCTCTATTTTGTAATGTTTCATTTCACCAAAATGCTTAAAATGTGTATTTGTGGGTTAGGGGATTATAGATGTTTAATAATTTTATTTTTATGTTTTGCCACATTTTTTAGGTTTTTCTATAATAAACATGTATATTTGTAATAATAAATGAACTCAATAGCTTACAAAAAGTGTCTGTATTTGGTGTTTTTCAACTTTTTGGCAATTCAGAATACATTTTTAATTTGTTTCTTTTCTGGAAATAATTTTGTGGCTGTCACAGATTTGTTTGCCAATAATACCAGGTATAGTAATATCATAAATTGACATTTTTACTGAGGGTCTTTTATGCTATATTTGTACTAACTTTGAATTTATGTGCCACATCTCAGCAAAGAAATATCACCAACTTATTTCAAAAATTGGAAAGTACATAAAACAGAAGTATATTATTTTCTTAGAGTCCTCTATTATAGCTTTTGATTTTTAATGCTTTAACTTATTTTTTAAATTTTTGTCTATACTATAATGTTAATGCCGTGGAAATATTTCAGTGTATACCAAAATATATGTCAAAATATACCTTATTTAATTAAAAAAATTATAATCAATTTTAAAGGACAAAAATTATTTTCAACCGGGCTCGGTGGCTCAGCCTGTAATCCCACGCCTTTGGGAGGCTGAGGTGAGTGGATTGCCTGAGCCCGCGGGTTCGAGACCCGCCTGGGCAAGCGAGACCTCATCTCTACAATAAATCTAAAAATTAGCCGGGTGTGGTAGCGCA
Organism: Tarsius wallacei; assembly: GCA_963574415.1. Taxonomy (NCBI): domain Eukaryota; kingdom Metazoa; phylum Chordata; class Mammalia; order Primates; family Tarsiidae; genus Tarsius; species Tarsius wallacei. The sequence goes on from CAUYQG010195093.1 coordinate 17,084, forward strand.
CGCCTGTAGTTCCAGCTACTTGGAAGACTGAGTTGGAAGGATTGCCGGAGCCCAGCAGCTCGAGGCTGCGGTGGCCGGGAGCGGCCACTGCACTCCAGTCTGGGCGAAATAGTTAGACTCCAACTCAAAAAAAAAAAAAAATTATTTTCATTTTGAACTGGCTAAGGAGATACAGGTTAATAATATTGCAATGATCTTAG
>CAUYQG010195096.1:0-11578 GCA_963574415.1 Tarsius wallacei
AACTGGAATAACAACAAAGTGAAACAAAACAAACAACAAGACCAAAAGCCAGGAAAAGTAAACACACTCACACACCTAACACAAAGTGAATAGAGAAGGAAAACAGAAAGACTATAAGAAAATAAAACAGTAGAAAATAAAAAATAAGAAAAGAAATTCAGGTCGAACCCTTACACATATATTGACACACACTTTAAACTATAACAAATGAAAATTAAAAAAAACACCCAGAAGAACAAAAGAGCAAAAACGAACAACAACAACAAAATTGAAACATGAATACTCAATCATTCACATACACACATAAACAGAAAATGACAAATAAAAGAAGAAAGAAACAGAAAAAGAAAAGAAAATAAATGTTGGGGGATTCAGATGAAACCCTCATATACACATTCATGCACAAAGGAAAAATATCTTAAAAATAAATGAACTAACAAACAAACAGTCAAAAAAGTTTTAAAAATTAAAAAATAATTAAAAAAAAAACCCTGCTCTTTTGTGGCAGGCTCTGTAATTGTTCTTCTAATCAGGTGTCTCCTGGCAAGCCACCTCTTTCACTCTCTCCTCAGGGTCGAAGTGGGGAAGGAGGAGGGACAGTGAAGGTAGGTGGGGCTGCAGTCCTCTCCTCCCTCTTGGATTGTCAGGGATATCTCCTCTGGTGGGGAGGCATGGGATTGTCTCTTCCCCAGGTATGTACTTGCAGAGGGTGGGGGTGCCCCAGCCTGGCATATCCTGGAATGGAGTTCTCCTATTGCGACTGACTTCCAGGCTCTGCCTGGGTTTGTCCCTCTCAGTCGTGGCCCAGCTATGTGGGTCTGACTTTCAGAGGATTGCTGGGGAGGAGGGGGTTTGGGTCAGCCCCAGACTCACCACTGATCTCTTTAGGGTTCTTCCTCATCCTTTTCTGGCCACATCCTTTGTCCTGCAGCTGGATCATTGTAGGAGGTTGGGCGCCTGGAACTCAGGACTTGTCAGGGTCAGGTCTCTCTGAAGTTTGTGCTTTCAGGATATTACCTCTGGGCCACAATTAATCCCTGAGTAGTTGATCCGCCAGTCACAGAGATCAGGTCTGTTGCTCCATGGTGAGCAACCCAGAGCACTTGCTTGCCCCGCCTTCAAGATGGTGGTGGGGTGCCTCTCTTATCTCTTCCATGGGACTTTGCCTCTGGATTCCCTCTGCAGCCTCTGCTGCCAGTGCCCTGCCAGGCACTGAAGTGGTGAGGCAAACCAGGAGCTGGCAATCTCTCTCCTGCTTCAATGATGAGGGAGAGCCTGTGGCAATAGTTTCTCCCCGCACTTTTTCACAGGAAAACTTCTGTCCATTTAAAAAAAAGCAATGGCGCTTGGCTTCTGTGACCTGGGAGAAGCCATGAACAAAGTAGAGAAACTGCAGCACCAGCTATTACACGAGGGGCCTGGCCACCCACTCATGAGCCCCCACTTAGACAGTCTTTCCCAACATTTTCTTCCCAGGGAGGGTTTGTTGATTCAAAAAAAAAAAAAAGAGAGAGAGAAAGAAATAAAAAAGAAAAAGAAAATGATGTTTGGCTTCTGTGTCCTGGGAATAGCTAGGGTCCTAGTCCATCTCCTCTGGACCAGCTGCTACATGAGGAGAGCCCTGGCAGCCAGCTCCCTATTCCTCACTCAGTCAGCCACTCACATGCACACTCACTCACTAGCATGTACACAATTTTTCCATACACTCACTCACTCACATGGGAACTCGCATAGTTCAACTGGTTGTACCACCATCCTCCCGACCTCCTCAGATCTATACTTAAATACCATATTATCAGAGAGACTGCCTATGACTGTCTGTACAAAACGGAACTCTTTCCCCCATACCACTGGTGCTAAAACTCTTACTTTGCTTTATTTTTCTTCATTAAGCACTTTTCACCATTGGGCATACTATATGAGTGTCTATTTGTTTGTTTGTTTATTTTTATATTTATGTTTTAACCCTTTCCTCATAGAATATAAGCTTTATGAGGGAAGAAACTGTGTTTGTGTGTGTGTGTGTGTGTGTGTGTGTGTGTGTGTGTGTGTGTTGTTTGTGTGTTTACTGCTATATTCCCAGCACTTAAAACACAGTATGGTTCATAGTAGGGCCTCAATAAATATTTGTTGAATAAAGGAATAAATAGAATTCATGACTTATTTTTCACAATGTCTGTTCAGTACTTCTTTCTTCTTCCTTAAACTCTAATCTTCTATCTACCCCTCTTCATAGTTCATGTAGAGAAGAATTGCCATGAAACTTTGCTTAGGCTAAGAGTATTAAGCTTAAACTTCTCAAACTATGTCTTTTCCATCTCAATTTTTCCTGATTTCTGCACTAACTTTTGAATGTACTCTGTCATTTTAGAGGCACCCTTTACTTATCAAACAACAATTTTCATTAAAAAGAGGCAAATTAATTAAAAGCATATTTCTTGAATTCAGTTTTTTGGCTCTTCCACATGTGTACATGCAAGTTACCTAATGGCTCTTTGCCTCTGTTTTCCCATTTACAAGATAACAGCAATAATAGTACATAGTTCACATGATTATTTAGAGCAAAAGTCCTCAACCTTTTTGGCACCAGAGATTGGTTTTGTGGAAGACCAATTTTCCATGGACGAGGGTGGGGGGAGGCATGGTTTGGGGGTGATTCAAGCATATAATATTTATTGTGCTCTTTATTTCTATTATTATTACATTGTAATATATAATGAAATAATTATACAACTCACCATTTAAAAAAGAGGCATGAATGGAAGTGGTAAATAAAATAATGGGCGGGTCATGCCTGTACTAAAATAAGTGTCAGGTTCTGACTTAAAGTCTGCCACCAGATGCAGCTGTACAATTGAAGTACATCAATTTACTTGCCACTCATTGATAGGGTTTTGATATGAGTCTGAAAGCAATTGATTTATTATTACCTCTGTGCAGTCCAACCTCATTGCTAATGCTAATCTATATTTGCAGCTGCTCCCCAACGCTAACATCACTGTCTCTGCTCCACCTCAGATCATCAGGCATTCCATTTTTATAAGGAGCATGCAACCTAGATGCCTCACATGAGCAGTTCACAATAGGGTTTGCACTCCTATGAGAATCTAATGACACAGCTGATCTGACAGATGATGAAGCTCAGGTAGTAATGCAAGTGATGGGGAGTGGCTATAAATACAGATGAAACTTAGCTTGCTTGCCAGAGTCTCACTTTCTGTTGTGAATCCCGGTCCCTAACAAGCCACGAACTGGTATTAGTCTGTGACTCAGGGGTTGGGGTCCCTTGATTTAGAGGATTCCATGGCTTAAGCATGAGACATGCAGTCACATCCATTATTATCATCATAAAACAATTATATGTACATGATATACACAAGTTACTTTTTTAAGCACTTCAAATACACATCTTGTTCTCATCCCACCTTTGTAATGTCTCTAAGGTTGCTTGTGAATGTATTTTCTTCATCCTTCTTTATTGTTACATATTTGTCATGGTTGGACATTCTTCTTTGAAATACTTTGACTCATGCAGCATTTTCTTTTCCTGAGAGTGAATATAATCTCTTCACTATTATCTCATTTCTCTGAGTGTGATATACCTCATTTTGATGGAGTATAAATTTATTATCTGTTCACTACTGCTGAAAATGTTACTGTGTTAGGCATTATAGAGATTATGATTAGATGTAACATGTTATCAATTTTTAAAATATCATATTGCCCAGTGCTAGTAAGGTAAGCATATATCCTTTTGAGTAGCATTTAAAATTGGAAAGGAATATGGATATATATATCAAGGCCAGTAAAGCCACTCCCTTTGATCAAGCATTATTTGTTATAGAAATATATTCTAAGGTCACATTTTATAGTATGCAATAAGCCATATAAATTGACATGTTCATTATAGCATCATATATGAAAGAAAAAACTGAAAAGATTCTACATGTAAAGCAACAGATTAAAATTGCATGGTGATTATTTAATATATTAATATTGAACAAAATTATGGTATATTATTAGACTAGAATATTGCACCACTATTAAAATTTGTAATTATGAATATTCTATGAAACATGAAAATATTTATCACTTATTAGATTTTTAAAGTATACATTTAGATATGCCAAATTATTTCAATCATGTAAAAGATTAGAAGATAATAATATACAAAAATAAGTTATAGTAAGGTGGTAATATTTTGAATTAATGTTTTCTTTTTCTCAAAATTGTCTGCAATATGACTATTTCTATTGACTTTCATTTAAAAAAGGGAAAAAATTAGGAAAATATGTAGTGTGTAAGGTCCCTACTTTTAGTGAATTTATAAACATGACACACATTAAATAGTTAAATAAAGTATTTCAATAAGGAAACAATTCAACAGTCATTCATTTAATGAGTTGCAATTAATATACATAGAATGGTATTTATTTATACATGTATACATATACATATGTATAGTATTAAGTGTTATATAGAAAATGAATATGCATGAGGCCTTTGGGAAGTAGCCAGTAAATAAGTCTCAAGTTTTAGGTCCAAGTTTTGGTGTTCTACCATTTTATTCTAGCAATTCTAGCATTCTGTTTTGAAACATAATCTTCTAACTTGGTATCCCCAGCAATAACCTCTCTTATTTTCTGATAGTTAGAAAGTGTAGACTTAACTATTAAATGACAACAAACTATTTACTTTCCATTTTGATTTGCAACAGTAAGACTAATAATTTTTTTGTCTGTTTATTGGAGGTAGTCTGTTACATTTGTTATTTACATACAAATATTAGCTATTTCATGGTGGTAGAGTGAGACATGAAATTAGTTAAGGAATTAGGAAGAACTTATGGAAATTTGGTATATGTGAGTCTATACATCTAAGACCAAATAAGTGTTCAATAAACAGTGAAATTAGCTATTTTTACTATCACATGCTGAGTATGATCTAAAACACCATAATATTAATATTTCAAAGGATTTATTGTTATTTCAATCTCTTCATTTTAAAAACTGGGCTCATAATCTACCCAAAAATAGTTTCTTATTTTTAGTTCCCACCAATACATTTGACATTTTTAGTACTCCTTGAATTTAAGACTGAGACAAAAATAGCAGAAGTACATAATATAATATTTCTAAATCTCAGAACTCCATAAGTGCACAAAATAAATGTTTCATAAACTAACAAATAAAACTTGCTTCTAGAATGACTGAGTATATTCTTATAAAATAAACATGAAAATCATATTCAGTTTCATTAAATATAACTGCCTATGTATGCTGTAATATTATTTGAGACCATTACAAGATAGTTAAAAACAGTATTTTGGATTGTCTCTCGCTTTCATTCTAGTAGATTGTTTGTGGATTACAATCAGATTAATGAACAAATTCAAATCAGTTATTTGAACTGGTTCAAAATGTCAGAACAAGTTGTTCTCAGATCATAACACCAACTTTCTTTTGGTGTTCATATCAAACATTACTTCTATGAATTTTTTTTCATATTTATTCTTTCCTCTCTCTTCTCAGAAAGAATACATCACTTGGCTTCCTTTGTACTAGCCACTGTCCCATGAATGGATTTCTATTTGAACATCTTGATATGTGACTGTGCTATTTGTTTACATATTTATCTCCCTAACTCTAGACTTTGAATTCTGTTCATTCAACATAGGGATAGTAGTTAACACTGAGTGTGAGAATTTGATTGTATTAACGGTCCTATATTTTTATTCTTTTCTATATCCATATCCTCTACATGTCAACTTGTTATTCTCTCACTCTGACTCTGAGCTGGACCATATAACTAGATTTGGCCAATAAGATGTTAGCAAATGCGATGCTAATATGGGCTTAAAAGTGCTTGTGTGATTGGGCTAGCTTGCTCTTACATTCTGCCATTACTTTGAGAACATGCCCAGGTTAACTTGCTGGATGTTGAGAGACACAGAGTCACTTTAGTTTTTTCTAGATGAGGCTGTCCTAAGTCACCTAACAACCAGCCAACTCCCACCAATGTGGGCAAGTCTGGCTAAAACCAGAAGATCACCCAGCCAACCCAGCAAAAATCAGTAGAACTGCTACTCAGCCACTCCAGGCTCAAAAATTATTTCTTATTGTTATGTGCATATTAGGTTTTGGTGTTAATATTTGCAGTTATTTTGGCATTAGATAGCTGATACAAAGAAAACAGCACATAGTATGGGCTTGATAATTGAAGAATGAGTGATGTTTCCAGGTGGCACAGGGAAAAGAAAAAAAGGTGAAGAGGAAGACAGAGGCAAAAGATATGTTTGCCCTGTGAAGCCTTATCATTATAAACTCCCAAATTATAACTTCACAGATATTAAAATAATCTAGATAAGATAAACTAGGATATTATTCTTAGCTCTCAGACACTGGACCAGGAAAAAAGTGAAACTGATATTAAGTGAACACCTACTATGCTCCAGACATGTTTACCTATGTTATTTCATTTAATCCTTATGTTAACCCAGCAAGATAGAAATCGCTGTCTCCATTGGAGAATGAAAAAAACTAAGATTCAGTCAAGTAACCTGCAGAAGGTAGCATATTTAGAAAGTTGTGGGGTTAGTAAAGGAAAGTTATTTGGAAAGTGTATTTAGAAGATGGGGGAATGAGACATAAAAATAATGGATTTAGAAAACCTCGTACTAAATAAGGATTAGCATAAATATTTATTGAGCACCTACCTTGTGTCAAATATCTTGCTAGAAAATGAAATACAATAAGCATGAAAAATGATATTACCAGAGGGTAGAATAAAATAAAATAAAGATGTATATGTAAGTGCCAGAGTGATCACTAAAATTTTAAACCAAAGAGGTTTAACTAATAAGTAAAAAGAATAGATAAAATGGAATTAATTATTATTTTTTTTATTTTTAATTTTGAAGATGTGGGATACAATTCAGGGTTAGGTATGCAAATATTCATTATGCAGGTACCCTTATTGACCAGGTGTACCGCCCCCCCTTTCCCCTGGCAGTTTCCCACTACTGTCAATCTCTAGTTATCCAAAAGAAGATAATAAGACAACAGAAAGAAAGAACAAATAACAAATGATACAAATAGAAAATAAATAGCAAGATGATAGATAAGAACCCAACCACATCAATAATACAAATGGTTTTAAAATTATAATTAAAAGGCATAGATTTACAACTTGGATTAAAAAACCCAAGACTTATCTATATGCTACTTATAAGACATCCACTTTAGAGATAATGACAGAAGTTAAAAGTAAATTGGTAAAAAGTAAATAATATACAAACACTGTTAGCTGGAGTACTATACCAATACCAGACAAAGTAGACTTCATAATAAGGAATACTACCATGGATAGAGATGAACATTTCATAAGAATAAAGATATTAATTCATCAAAGAGACATAAAAACCCTAAATGTGAATGCATCTAATAACAATGTTAACATATACTCTTTTTGTTTAATCAATATTTTTTATTTTGATATTGTGGGGTACAGTTAAGGGTTACGTATACAAATATGTTTCATTCAGGTACCCTTGTTGATAAGGGGTGTCTCCCCATCCCCAGACAGATATTGACTACCATTAATCCCACCTCCCACCCAAAGGCTGTTACAAAGGAATGAAGAAATGGACAGATCCATAATTACAACTAGAGATTTGAACACTCCTATATCAATAATTGTGGTGAAAAAACAAAGGAAAAAAATTTGGTTTTATTAGTTATGGTTTTATTTTATTTCCCCTTGAGATTGGCTATTTATCAATATAAAGAGACCAAGGAAAACCAGGTGTCCCTCCCTTTTGGACTCTAGTTTGTTCCATCACTCCCTACTTTCTTGTGGAGTCAATTACTCAAGTCAAAAAGCTCCAGAATATCAATAAAAATACTAAATGATTGTCATTCAGTATTATTTACTAGTATTTTCTGTCAGTCTTGGATTAAATACCTCAAGTACAGATAAATTCTCTCCAAAAGCTTAAGCTAAAGAATTTAATGCAGTCAATAATTGTACTTTCAAAAAGCCTTTTTTTGTTGTTGTTGTTTTTGTTTGGTTTTTGCTTTTCTCTATCTTATTGATCTTTGTTGAAAGTAATAACATCTGTGTATGTGTCCTTAGCCAAGGATTACTTTATTGAAGCGTATCATTTTGAAAGAGTAAATAATACTGACATGGTTTTGCTAAACACATACATATTTTTGTAGACTCTTTCATCTAATATCTTATTTGTGCTAAATGTTGGACAAATATTTGGGCTAGGGGTTAACAAACTATAAACTGCAGGCCAAAATCTGGACCACTGCCTGTTATTTTAAAATAAAGTTTTATTGGAACACAGCCATGCCCTTTTGTTTATGTATTCTTGTCTATGGCTGCTTTCACTCTACAATGGCAGAGGTGAATAGTTTCAGTACAGACTTTATGACCAATAAAGTAAAAAATAAATTACTATCTGTCACCTTACAAAACAAGTTTGCCTGCATGCACACAGTCAAACACACATTCACACATATGCATATGCAACTCTTACAAAGAGAAATCATAGTATATTCAATTTATGTTGTTTGGCTATCTCCACATGAAAAGGAGGTAACTTTAAAAAATTGTTTGAAGTTGATAGTGAGACAGATATGCAGTATATATGTGTGTGTGTGTGTGTGTGTGTGTGTGCAGTATATTTATACTGCATATATACAAAATGCATATACTTAAATTACATAAAATTGTTTATATAGAGATTCTACATAATTGATTTTATATATATATAATTTCACTCAGCAGGTCTTCAGTTCTTTTCATAAATGTTTGAGATTCTATTATTAATCTTGATTGGTTCTCCCAGCTTGATCAACTAATGTCTAGAAAAAAGTTGATACCTGGCAAGGCAGGAAAATGTTTTAGGATGAGAGTCATTTAATCAATAAATATGCATAAGAACAGTTTGATAGCATCACTTGAATTACTGTATACAAGTCTCAGAAAGAAAAAGTCTTACCAAATCTGTATGAAAGTGTATGTTCTTATGAAAATGAAGAGTCCAAACGTATCCTGTCATCATGTAGTTCCATCTTGATCCTTGATCTTGTAGAAATGTCTACAACCATTCACAAAACAGATTGAGACAATATATAAAACAACCATGGATTTTATCAATCCTAGGAGGCTTCTGCCATTTTCTTCAATTGACATCTGCAGATACTCTCTCTTACATTGTGTTTCAGTCATTCTTTTAGTTAAGCCCTTTTTAAAATTTCTGGCATGGAGTGGATGGCATAATAGCTTCTAAGCTTGCAGATGAAAAGTTCTTTGCAACAGAAAACAGCACGCTGCCTATAAATATGGCTGCTCTGCATGATACTTTGTTTTGTCCCGTCTCTAGAAAAAAATGTTCTTTTGTGGCAAAATAATAGAACTTTTGTAATATCAAATTGTATAATTTTAACTACAAATTCTAAAACAGCAAATATGTACTATTTACATAATAGTATGTATTACGTATGTATATAAATATTATATAAACTAACATGTATTAAAATTATGCAAACTATAAACAACTGATACTTATACCCAAACATTGAAGATGGCACATCAGAAAAATCTATCTTAGTAAATTATAAAAATGAAAAAGTCTAATAATCTCATGCTTTAATACATACACAAAAATTTTAATAAATCTCAACACACATTCTTGGTATTAAAATAAATAATCTCTTTTAAGCAAACTAAAAAAATAATTTCATAGCTTGATAAATAGTATAATATACAAAGCCACAGCAAGCATCCTTAATGGTGAAGTACAATGCATTTGAATTGCACTCAGAAGTAAGCAAAGATGCAACTATTACTGGTAGTATTTCAACAACATTATTGAATTTGCTACATGTTGCAATAGGACAAGAAAACTTGATCAATTTTAAAAGTTAGAAAGCATATTGGTCAGGTTTTACTAGTTTCAGACAAAAAAAAACATAGTTAGTAGATTAACACAATTAATCATGAGAAATGTGAAGAAATAGAAACTACCAAAAATAACTCCAAAGCCATATCAAACAACAGGGTACCAAGAGAGATACTGTCTCTGTCATTAGGAAGTTATCATACCAGTAAGTTGCTTGTTGATGAGAAAGCCACCAAAAAATATGCTCCCTGAGCCATGATTCCTGTTACAATATATGAAAAATGGATGGCTTGCATCTCCCTCTCTCTCCATGTAACCCATTTCCAAATTTGAGTGCATATGACTTATTGAACCTGAATTATATTTATAACCCTAGCCACAAGAGATGATGGGAAATATAGTTTTTAGATTCTTTATAGCTAAGAGAGAGTTCATATACATGCTGAGCAAGCCAAACCATGTTATCTATCACAAGACGGAAAGGACAAAATTGCTATTCTTCACAAATCATATGTTATTCAACACAGAAAGTCCAAAAGATGCAACTAAAAATTGAGTAAAATGTCTACAACTATTCACAAACTAGACTGATACAGTGTATACAGCAATCACTATCTTATACATCAAATTAACCAACTGGAAAATGAAAATGAAATAAAACATCATGTTTATAATTGCAACACAATTTGTAATATCAAGGAATAAAATTATAAAGATATATACAAGACCAGATGAAAATAAGTCATAAAAATGTGTCCAAAACAGAACTAGATAGTAAATTTTCTAAGGTGGAAAATCTTAGCATAAAGAATATCCCTATCTCTTAATGCAGTAAACACAATGCATCTAAATAAAAAAATCTCAAAAGCAATTTTTATTGTATCTGAAAATTTGATTTTAAATTTATCTGGAAGAGTAAATGAACAGGAATTGTTAAAAAGAAGCCGGGCTGGTGGCTCAACCTGTAATCCCGCTCTTTGGGAGGCTGAGGTGAGTGGATTGCCTGAGCCCGCAGGTTCGAGACCTGCCTGGGCAAATTGGCGAGACCTCATCTCTACAATAAATCAAAAAATTGCCTGGCATGGTAGCGCGGGCCTGTAGTTTCAGCTACTTGGAAGGATGAGGTGGAAGGATCACCAGAGCCTAGCAGGTCTAGGCTGCGGTGGCTGGGAGCGTACCAATGCACTCCAGTCTGGGCGACAGAGTGAGACTCCAACTCAAATAAATAAATAAGCCGGACTCGGTGGCTCAGCCTGTAATCCCGCGCCTTGGGAGGCTGAGGTGAGTGGATTGCCTGAGCCTGCGGGTTCGAGACCCGCCTGGGCAAGCGAGACCTCATCTCTACAATAAATAAAAAAATTGGCCGGGCGTGGTAGGGCGCGCCTGTAGTTCCAGCTACTTGGAAGGCTGAGGCGGAAGGATCACCGGAACCCAGCAGGTCGAGGCTGCGGTGGCCGGGAGCGGCCACTGCACTCCAGTCTGGGCGACAGAGTGAGACTCCAACTCAAAAAAATAAATAAATAAATAAATAAATAAATAAATAAAATAAAAATAAAATATAAAAAAGAGACTTGGTAGTGGGATTTGTGTCAATAGATTTAAACATGCTATAATGCTATAATAATTAAAACAGTGCAGTATAGCAATAAGTCATAAGGATAGACA
>CAUYQG010195098.1:0-11437 GCA_963574415.1 Tarsius wallacei
AGGTGAGTGGATTGCCTGAGCCCGCGGGTTCGAGACCCGCCTGGGCAACTTGGTGAGACCTCATCTCTACAATAAATCAAAAAATTAGCCGGGTGTGGTACCACATGCCTGTAGTTCCAGCTACTTGGAAGGCTGAGGCAGAAGGATCGCCAGAGCCCAGCAGGTCAAGGCTGCAGTGACCGTGAGCGTGCCACTGCACTCCAGACTGGAAGACAGAGTAAGACTCTAACTAAAAAAAAAAAAAAAAAAGAAGGTGGAGAGCGTAGAGGAAGTGGGGCCATCTTTACCACTGTGGCAAGGGGAAGCGTGTTCTCAAATCTCCATATGGGGATTCTGAACGCAAATCCTTGCTCTAGAGGGCAGACCACAGACTAGTGATAAAGATCGACCCCAAAGCACCCAGTTACAAGGCTGTTCAAGAGGAATAGAAGTGTGTGCTGTGGGAGCTTTGGAAGGCATCACCTTCATGGAGTGAGAGCCAGGAAGAATAGGTCCGACATCAGGATGAAGGAACTTGGCAGCTATTCAACTCAGGTTTTTTTCAGTGTGATCTCATTAATCATTCATGAAATACAAAGTCCAGCACTATGGCATTCCCAAACATTAGACATAGTGACACTGTCTTGGCTTGCAAGCACTTACATTTGCATTACAATAATGCAAAACTCTTAAGAAATATGTTGCTGCCGGGTGCAGTGGCTCGTGCCTGTAATCCCAGCACTTTGGGATGCTGAGGCGAAAAGATTGCCTGAGTCTAGGGGTTCAAGACCTGCCTGGACAACTTGGCAAGACCTCATCTCTACAATAAATCAAAAAATTAGCCGGGTGTGGTGGCATGTGCCTGTAGTTCCAGCTACTTGGAAGGCTGAGACTGGAGGATCACCTGAGCCCAGCAGGTCAAGGCTGCAGTGGCCATGAGCGTGCCACTGCACTCTAGCCTAGGCGACAAGAGTGAGACTCAAACTCAAAAAAAAAAAAAAAAAAATTAGCCTGGCATTGTGGTACACACCTGTAGTTCCAGCTACTTGGAAGGCTGAGGAAGAAGGTCACCTGGTGCCACTACACTCCAGCCTGGGTGGCAGAGTGAGATTCTGACTCAAAAAAACAAAGAAAGAATTATGTTGCTGTTTCTGATGGTGTAGTTATACATGGGCCATCCTTTTGGTCTTGGGGTTGGTGTACAGGGCACTTCCTGAACAGATGACTGCTGGGAAGTCTGGATTCATGAGAGTGGTGACCGAGAGAAATCAACCAATAGAAAACAAAGAAGTGATGATTCTGCCACATGGAAGTTGAGTGACAAAGTCATTTAACTTCTCTTGAATTTAGTTACCTGATTAAAAAAAAAATGAGGATAGCAATGGTGCCAACTCCTTATTTATGAAGGAGGAAAATAATATTTATTAAATGTATGCTAAGGACCAGATATTGTGCCAGTTAATATGTATGTTTAATTCATTTCATCTTCATTAAATAGCTATGAGGTTAGGTAGTATCATTATGCCCACTTTATGTCTGAAGAAACTAAGGCTCAGCAGGGATTAAATAACTTCCCCAAGGTTACAGAGGTAACAAGAAGTATACCCAGGAGAAACTTGTCTGACCCCAAGTATATCACTCTTTTCCATTACTCCATTCAGCTACTCCAAATCACAATCTTACTTGAAAATGACAGTGTCATTCCATGAAAAGTGCCCCAAATTAAGAATCACAGCCAGGCACTGTGGCTCACGCCTGTAATCCCATCACTTTGGGAGGTAGAGGCCAGAGGATTGCCTGAGTCCAGGGGTTCGAGATCAGCCTGGGCAACATGGCGAGACCTTGTCTCTACAATAAATCAAAAAATTAGCTGGGCATGGCGGCACGCACCTGTAGTTCCAGCTACTTGGAAGGCTGAGGTGAAAGGATCACCTGAGCCCAGCAGGTCAAGGCTGTGGTGGCCATGAGTGTGTCATTACATTCCAGCCAGGGCAACAGAGTGAGACTCATTAAAAAAAAAAGAATCATCAGAGAGCCAACTGCATCGACAAGGTGAGTCTTTCATAACATCCAATAGCCCCCCAATCTGCCATTTTTTTCTCTTCAGAAAATTCTACTTATCCTCTCCAGGTCACTCTCAAATGTTACCTCTTTCAAAACTTTCCCAACTGTCTGCTCCCCCAGCTCCAAAGCTATAACTCTACCTTCCAGATATCTGTATACAGTAGCCTTTAGCACACTAGTTACAGTTATTATGAAAGACAAAGCCAGAGACTAGGATAGTACCTGGCATAGAGTAGGCTCTCCATACAAGCTTTCTGAATAAGTTAAAGAAGTGCAACAGTACACAAATAATTTTTTTAACCATATTTTTTATTTTAAAATTGTGGAGTACAGTTAAGAGTTAGGTATACAAATATGCATCATTCAGGCACCCTTGTTGATAGGGGGTGTCCTCCCCCCCGTCCCCAGACAGATATTGACTACCATTAATCCCACCACCCTTGCCCTCTCTGTCCCCCCCCAAGATTCCCACCACTGTCGATGCTTTTCTTATAGTATTACGATAGACGTTCAAGGTTCACTTATGCGTGAGAACATGTGATACTCAGATCTTTGTTGCTATGAAAGATCACTCAGTGTTATAGACTCTAGTTCCATCCAGGTTGCTGAGATATTCATGATTTTGTTCTTTTTTATGGCTGCGTAGTATTCCATTGTGTATATGTACCACATTTTTTTAATCCAGTCCTCTTTTGATGGACAGCATGGTTGGTTCCAGGCTCTTGCTATTGTGAACAGTGCTGCAATAAACATACGTGTGCAGGTATCTTTTTTATAGAGTGATTTGAGTTCTTCGGGGTATATTCCCACTAGGGAGATTGCGGGGTCATATGGGAGGTCGATATTTAGAGCTTTTAGGAATCGTCACACTGCTTTCCACAGAGGTTGCACTAGTTTACACTCCCATCAACAGTGTAGAAGTGTTCCATTTTCACCACATCCTCTCCAGCATCTGTTATTTTTTGAGTTATTGATAACGGCCATTCTGACTGGAGTTAGGTGGTATCTCAGTGTAGTTTTAATTTGCATGTCCTTGATGATTAGTGAGGTTGAACATTTCTTCATGTGTCTGTTGGCCACTCATATGTCTTCTTTTGTGAAGTGTCTGTTCATATCTTTTGCCCACTTTGTAATGGGGTTGTTTGTTTTTTTCTTTTCAGCACGTTTGAGTTCCTTGTAGATCCAAGATGTTAGGCCTTTGCCAGACATGGAGTTGGCAAACACTTTTTCCCAGTCTGTGGGCTGTCTTCCTGCTCTCTTGATGGTTTCTTTGGCTTTGCAGAAGCTTGTCAGTTTAATGAGGTCCCACTTGTCTATCTTATCTCTTATGACCCGTGCGTTTTGGGTTTTGTTCAGGAATTGGATGCCAGTTCCAATTTCCATAAAGGTGTGTCCTGCATTTTCTAAGGTTTTTATGGTTTGAGGTTTCATATTTAGGTCTCTGATACATTTGGAGTTAATTTTTGTGTATGGGGATATTTAGGGGTCTTGTTTGTCAATTCTCATTATTAAACATTTTTTTCCCCTAAAATGGGAATACTTTCTTGTCTAAGTGGATAACTTGATTATCTGGATCATTATTAAGACTTTTTTGACTGGGCTGGGTGGCTCAACCTGTAGTCCCAGCACTTTGGGAGGCCGAGGTGGTTGGATTGCCTGAGCCCCCGCGGGTTCAAGACCCACCTGGGCAACTTGGCGAGACCTAGTCTCTACAATAAATCAAAAACTAGCCGGGCATGGTAGCACGCGCCTGTAGTTCCGGCTACTTGGAAGGCTGAGGCAGAAGGATCACCGGAGCCCAGCAGGTTGAGGCTGCGGTGACAGTGTGTCACTGCACTCTAGCCTGCATGACAGAGTGAGACTCCAAATCAAAAAAAAAAAAAGACTTTTTTGCTGCCACATGGTAACCATTTTGAGGACTAATCCTCATTTGTACTGTTGGAATTCAGTTCAGTAAACAGTTTGAGGCATTCCAGGATGTCCAACACTGCAGCTTCAGAGATGATTAGACAATTTTTATCTTCTAGGAACTCACAGCCTCTGAGTCACAATCAGAGCTTCCTGATAGAAACTTTTACACAAAACCCTCTCTTGCATGGAATCCTTGATTCCTGTCATGATCTCATTCATTCTTCAGCTTAAAATTCTTCAAGAGTACCTCTTTCTTTCCTAATAAAAGCCAAACCCTCTGGAATAATTCTCAAGAAGTTTTATATCTGTTCCCAGGTTTAAAAAAGAAAGTCAGTCTTTGAGTGGTGACTGAGAGTTGACATGAACAAGAGTTAAGGATAAGAACTTCTCAAAATAGGCTCAAAGAGAGTATTGTCAGATATCCCCTCTAGAGAAATCTTGAAGAATGGAGGCAGTTTCTTACAGTCATTATCATGCTATGCAAAATTGTGCAACAAAACCAGACACTCAACGGTCAAATACTTCATCAGTGACACATCAGGAAAAAAAACAAAAACAAAAAAACCAGAGGAACTTAATATAAATGGTTGCACAAGTGTCACACTTGTTAAATGGTTTCGGAACCATTTAATGCTCTTGTCAAATATTGACAATAAAATGCCATCTTAAAAAAGACCTGAGGTTTTCTTGTTCAGAGGTAAGCAAAGAAAGCGTAGCAGCTTGTAAGTTATTGTGTGATGGAATAAGTTGCCTTCTCAGAAATCGAATGAAATTTGTAACACCAGATGTAGATGGATGTGACTCATAACACACTTGGTAAACTGAGGTAGCTGGTAGATGTTTGGGGTATGTGCATGTCGGAGGAGTTTCGGATATTCCTACACAGCTGGGTGCATTTTTCTGAGTTCATCTAGTGCTTTTGGCAGAGGAATTTCCATGGAAGCGAATGTAACATTTGCATTATGCCTAAATTGTTTCCTAATACATCAATCACATTGGAACAAATTCATGTTTTCAAAACAAGCATTATGGCAGAACAGACCATATTTTGTGATTTCAGGTATTTCAACAACGCTGTGAGCCACTGCTCATGAATTTATAACATTTATTTCGTAATTAGGAATAAAAGGCTGAAGATTCTAAGGCTGGTTTAGAAGAATACTTGAAACCCTTTCATATAAAGGGCAATAAGTCAATCAATCCCAAGTGTTCTGATGGGCGCCAGAACCTGGTGAAACAGGAAAAGGAAAGGGGGGATGGGGGTGGCACAGATCCCTAAAGCAGGAGAGAGCAGAGCACAGCCATCATGGGGTGTGGCAGCAGAAGAGGAACTCGAGACGAAGAGCAGAACATGTCCTGTCATTCTCATTGTTCCTAGATTTGTTTCTGCTTATTTTCAACTAAGCGGAAATAAAAATAAGCTGTTCTCAGAGGTATTTTTGTCATCAGCAGCTGCAAATGAATGCAGCTCTGTTTTGCGTGATTTATAAAAATTGTGTGTGTTTTAACATACACACCATTAAAAAGGTGATTCCTTACCCCCACCCCAAGAGGCTACATTAATTGAGCTGTGCAGGATTGGGTCTGCAAAACTCCTTGAAAACATTCCACATAGCTGTAGCCAGGAAAACATGACCTTGGCTGTCAAGAAGGAGGAGAGAATCCAGGATCTGTGACAACGTATTTTAAGCTGCTTAATCCCTTCACATATAGCTATAATACCTGGCTCAATGTGATGATATGTTTCCTTTAAATACTTGTCAGAATCATATTCTTTTGAAAATATGTTTGAAACATGAATAGAAACCAAGGAAATTAATATTATCAGGGATGGGATGGAGTTGTCTAAATTTTTTGAAAAGGAGATAAAAAAAGATAAGTGGCCTAAAATCATGCAAACTGGCTTTAATTTAGTAGCAAGGGGATTATCAAATTATGTGAAGGTGACTGTAACATACACAAAAATATCATCAAATTGAGTTTATTTAAAACAGTTCCTTAACATACTGAACAAAGATCTTTCATTAAGATCAAAATATGCGTAGTAATTACACAAGATATTGAAAAGTATCATTTAAAAAAGCTTTACTCATTATTATTTCTTAACTTGAATTAATTCTTTTATCGTAAAATATAAATTGCATATTGCAAGCATATAAGAATGATAGAAAACAACAATAAAAATAAATTAATACAAATGCAATTAAAATGTTTCTTTCTATAAAAGAACATATGCAACATCTCTCTGACTTTTTAAACAGTTAACCATGGTTACCATTTTTTCTACACATAATCTTTTACCATAAATTTTATTCTTTCTAATTTGTTCAATAGTTCTCTTTTTAAATAACTTTGATTTTACTAGGAAGATATACTATGCATAGTTCCCATAGAAATATTTCCTAAGTTATTCTAAACCTTGAATGTAGTTAAACGTACCACCAGGGAAATGAAGACCTAGGATGTTATGAGGGAACTAACATTAGTACTCTTATGAGATGAGAGTCATTTAGGCTTCCTGGGATGAGGACGGGATCTACAGATGCAAGATGGCATCAAGGAAATAAAAGAAAGGGTGTTTCATCACTATTACCTATCATTTCTGGCACAGAAAAAAAATGATGTTTTGTGCACAAGGTTTTTTTTTTTTGTTGTTGTTGTTGTTAATACTTTCTAAGATCTATAAAAGCAACTAAATGTAGTAATGATGCGAAATGACCAACAGTTATTCATTTAATTCATGCTCATACGCATAGTAGTTACGATGAATAAGTAAAACAGTCTCTAGTGAGTTAACACATGCCTGAGAAGCTTAGAAGGATAAATACCACACACACACACACACACACACACACACACACACACACACACACCATTGACTCTGCATGTAAAATAATAAATTTCTTAAATTTAGCATTCTAACTATGACTGGGTGGTCGCTAAGTTATAGTCACACAGATCAAGGAGAAATGAGGATTCACACATCTAAAAATTCAATAGTTCTATGAACAAGACACACAAAAAGAAATCTCTGTGTCTTTCAAGTAAACACCGATTGTGAGCTATTTCCAATTTCATTTGCCACTTTTTTTTTTTTTTAACTTTCTAGGATCAGGGAATAATGAATCTTAGCAACTGTTGCAGTCCAAACTCCTTGTCAGATAGATGTGGGTACTAAGAAAAAGGTTAAATGCCTTGTTTTATGACATACAATGATTAATTATAGAGCTAGGATTAGAACCCAGAAGCAATACAATTCCCTAGCTTATTTAGTATATTAAATCCAATTTTACCAGGCTAGACAGAGCATTTGTGACAGCTAACATTGTATTAAATACCTGCAAGAAATTGATGTTTTAAAGTCTTTTACCTCACAATGGTAGTGACCAACCCATCAAAAGAAACCACCTCTTTTTGTGCTTCTGCCTGATGTACTTGCAACATAAGAAAAGGGGTAATAAAATATTAATGTTGCAAAATATTTGGGGTTACAAAAATAGAAAGAAAACACACTGAACTATGAATGTATATTGGGATCTCTCTTGTTGAGATCAGGCTTCATTCCTGGCTAACTCCTGCTGGTAGAGGGAACCGGGGATTCAGCCACATAGAATCATCTAGCAGCAGGCTCCAGCTGGAGATGTGATTCTGCTGCTAAATTGAAGACAGAGGTAGAGGCCAGTTCCTACTTTACTGAGTTTCTGTCTTATTGGCATGTGGAATATTTAAATAAAGGGAACCTGGGATTTATTTAAAGGTAGAAGTCTTCAATGATCTCTTTTTTTGAAATCAGGAGATTCTACCATTTGTGTAGAATTTTGCAGCTGGTTGGCTGCTGAACACTAAAGGTGTGAGCCAGGGTTATGTGGTTTTAGGGAAACCTCTTAACATACAGTACCTTTTCTAGATGTATGATTCTCCCATGGGTTTGCACATGCTTGTCAACAACTTGAAGTAGTCACCTTCTTCTGTGTCAATTATCCATGAATACTTCTACCTCCACCACCAAACTTCTAAGTCTGCCTGGCTTAAGTGTCCCCTTGTTTGTGACACTTCCCTTAACTGTTTTGGACAGAAATCATTGCTCCTTCATTTGTGCTACCATAGGACATTGTTCTCACCTCCTTTGTAGGCTTTACCTTCATGCATTGTGGTTGGCCTTTCATCTGTTCCAGGTATATAGGGGCTACATCCTGTCCATATTTGGAACTCCAGTGCCTAGAATAGCATTTGGCTCACAATAGGTATGAACTTAGATGTGTTGATAGAAAGAATAAAAGGTTAAAAAGAATAAAATGTTGCAAGCTCATTCTGCCTTCTATATAATCAGTTCATGTTCTTTTTTTTCTCTCTCTTTTTAACATTTATTTTATTTTAAAGGTGTAGGGTACAATTCAGAATTAGGTATACAAGTGGTCATCGTACAGGTAAAGTTTGGGTCTACCTTTGGTCCCCATTTTGCATAGTTTGAGATCAGTTCCCCTTATTAATGTTTTGTGCCCCTCCCTCTCCCCTGGCAATTTCCAGCTACTGTCAATCTCTTTCTTACAGTAGTATGATAAATGTTCAGGGTCTGCTTATGAGTGAGAACATGTGGTACTCAGTTCTTAGTTTCTGTGATAAATCACTGAGTATTATAGATTCTAAATCCACCCAAGTTGACAAAATTATGAACTTCACAGTCCTTGTTTTGTTTATTTGTTTGTTTGTTTTGTTTTGTTTTTTGAGTTGGAGTCTCACTCCATTGCCCAGGCTGGAGTGCAGTGGCACACTCACGACCACCCTAGTGTCAAACTGCTGGGCTCCTGCGATCCTTCCGCCTCAGCCTTCCAAGTAGCTGGAACTACAGGCATGAGCTACTGCACCCAGCAAATTTTTTAAAATTTATTTATTTTAGAGATAAGGTCTCTCCAAGGTGACCAAGCTGGTCTTAAACTCGCAGGCTCAGGCAATCCACTGGCCTCGGCCTCCCAAAGTGCTGGGATTACAGGCTGCCTTGTTCTTTTTCCCTCCATTTTTCACGTATTTTTAAAAGTCCTCCTAATAATTTTTGCTAATTTAAAATTTAATAATTCTATCAATCGACAAATGCTAATTAGGCAATTATTATGTGCTGGGAACTCTTTTAGGTACTGCAATGGGGTACCAATATTTTTTTAAATGATCATTTTCTCCTACAACTCATAAACAGTATACAAGTAACCAAATAAATACATTCTATATCCAACAATGTCTTTTTTTTTTTTTTTTTTTTTGAGTTGGAGTCTCACTCTGTCGCCCAGACTGGAGTGCAGTGGCCGCTCCCGGCCACCGCAGCCTCAACCCGCTGGGCTCCGGCGATCCTTCCACCTCAGCCTTCTGAGTAGCTGGAACCACAAGCACGCTACCACGACCGGCTAATTTTTGATTTATTGTAGAGATGAGGTCTCGCCAGGTTGCCCAGGCGGGTCTTGAACCCGCGGGCTCAGGCAATCCACTCACCTCAGCCTCCCCAGGCGAGGGATTACAGGCTGAGCCACCAAGCCCGGCTTCAACAATGTTATAAAGGTGAACAAAAGAGTAAAGTAGTTCATGCAAAAAGAAGGGTAGAGAACTGTTTTGTATAAAAAATCAGAGATCTCCTTGCAAAGATGACAGTTTAACTGAAATTGAAAGGAAGTAAAGCAGTAGTTAAGTTGTTATATTAAGAAACCACATATCAGAAAGTAGAAATAATCTCTTCAATAAATCAAAAAATTAGCCGGGTGTGGTAGCGCTCACCTGTAGTTCCAGCTACTTGGAAGGCTGAGGCGGAAGGATTGCCGGAGCCCGGCAGGTTGAGGCTGAGGTGGCCGGGAGCGTGCCACTGCCCTCCAGCCTGGATGACGGAGTGAGACTCCAACTCAAAAAAAAAAAAGAAATAATAATTGTAAATGCCCTGAAATAGGAAATGCTTGATGTGTTGGAAGTAAAGCAATGTGACCAGTATGGCTAAAGCAGACAGGTTTTGGAGGAGAGTAACAGCAAATGAGGACTGAGAAAAAAAGGGTGGAGAGAATGTTATGGTAGGTCAGAAGCATACAGGGAACCATGAGAGAGTTTTTAATAAAGGAGTGATACGATTTTACTGATATTTTGGAAAATATTTGTTTCTAGCTTCTGTATGAAGAATATACCATAGTGAAGAGGTGGAAGCAGAAATACCACTTAGTATGTGGATTATTTTTCTAGAGTTGCTGTAACAAGGTACCACAGGTTGAGTGACTTAAACAACAGGCATTTCTTGTTGCAAACTCCTGGAGGCTAGAAGTCTGTGATCAAGGTATTGGCAGGTTTGTTCCTTCTGAGGGTTTTGAGGAAAACTTTGTTCCATGCCTCTCTTCTAGCTTCTGGTAGTTTACTGACTTTTTTTTTTTAAGCATAAATGTATCACCCCGATCTCTGTTTTCATCTACCCTTGGTGTTCTCTCTGTGTGCTTATCTGTCTCTGCAACCCAATGTTCCCCTTTTATAAGGACACCAGTCATACTGGATTAGGACCTACCTGAATGACTTCATATCCAACTACATCTGTAAAAAGACTCTCCAAACAAGGTCACATCCTGAGGCCAGAGGGGTTGAAGTATAACATATCTTTATTTTGGGAGGATGCAATTTAACCCACACCAGTACACCATGGAAATAATACAGTCTAAAGATGATGGCGGCTTGGACCAAGTATCATCACAGAGAAGTCCTTGGTATTGAGATTATTTTGAAGGTAGAGTCAACAGTCATTGCTGATTAATTAGGTGTGGGATATAAAGAATAGAAGGAAGAAATAAAAACCTTAGGATCTTTGGCCTGAATAGTTGCTATTTTCTGAGATTGAGAAGATTGATAAGCAGATGCGTAAAGAAAAGACAAAAATTTGTAGACATGCTAACATGTTATCATTGACATCTGATAAGATTTATATGCAGAGATGTTAGTAAAGCATTTGGATATACAAGTCTAGCTTATGAAAATTTATAGCTGCAAAAGACCTAATCATCTTAATCCAACCGATACATATTACAAATGAAGAAGTCAGTATTTTTCGAAGGGTTTATTTTAAAGGTAAAATAAGACACCTTGCTTCAAGGCCAGTGAAACATGCAGTGATAGCAACAGGAAAAAAAACTAAACAAAACTCCTCACAAAACTCAGCTCTCTTGATTTCCATTTCAACACTTTTCCATTATATTCCATCAGTACATGCAGTTATTAGACAGTAGTTGGCAGCTTAATCCAACAAAAAATGTCAAAAATCACACTTCTGGGCCCGGTAGTTGAGTGACAAAGATGCCAGCTCAGCTGGGCTCGGTGGCTCAGCCTGTAATCCCAGCGCTTTGGGAAGCTGAGATGAGTAGATTGCCTGACCTGCGGGTTCGAGACCCGCCTGAGCAACTTGGCGAGACCTCATCTCTACAATAAATCAAAAATTAGCCGAGCGTGGTAGCGCGCGCCTGTAGTTCCAGCTACT
>CAUYQG010195101.1:0-10525 GCA_963574415.1 Tarsius wallacei
GACAGTGTGAGACACCAACTAAAAAAAAAAAAAAAAAAAAAAAAGAGAGAATGAAACATTAGAAAGGCAAATGCCAGGGTCATGCTCAGAAAATCCATGCTGGTTGTAGTAATTAGCCATAGGCATGCCCCTCTTTTTCCATTATTAAACAGCATGGTGTGGCAGAAGGAGGACTAAACTAGCAGCTGGCGAATCTGAACTCTAGACTTAACAGCGTCATTAACTCTGAGTGATCTTAGGCATTTATTGAGCACTTCTTTTTTTTCTGAGTTGGAGTCTCACTCAGTCGCCCAGACTGGAGTGCAGTGGCACGCTCCCGGCCACCGCAGCCTCGACCTGCCGGGCTCCGGCGATCCTTCCCCCTCAGCCTTCCAAGTAGCTGGAACTACAGGCGTGTGCTACCAAGCCCGGCTAATTTTTCTTGATTTATTGTAGAGATGAGGTCTCGCCAAGTTGCCCAAGCAGGTCTCAAACCCGTGGGCTCAGGCAATTCACTCACCTCGGCCTCCCAAAGCGCTGGGAATATAGGCTGAGCCACCGAGCCCGGCCTTATTGAGCATTTCTAAGGCTTCAGTTCCTTCATCCAAAAAGGAGACCGTATTACTGCAGAGTTGTTTCCAGCTCGAATATTCTAAAAACCTATTTACTAAAGCAAAGCTACATTATCAACCCAAGCCGACTTTCCATATAGTAACTAATTTCCATTATATTTTTAAACAACCCTAAAAGTCTTAGCTATGATCTCATGCCATCTACTTTAAAAACAACTTGTTGTATATTTAAAATACATAGCCAGGGCATGGCTTGGTGGCTCAGCCTGTAATCCCAGCACTTTGGGAGGCCGAGGCGAGTGTACTGCCTGAGACCGTGGGTTCAAGACCAGCTCGGGCAACTTGGTGAGACCTCATCTATACAATAAATCAAAAATTAGCCGGTCATGGTAGCGCACACCTGTAATTCCAGCTCCTTGGAAGGCTGAGGCAGAAGGATCACCTGAGCCCAGCAGGTCGACGCTGAGGTGGCTGTGAGCATGCTTCCAGCCTGGGCAACACAGTAAGACTCCAACTCAAATAAATATATAAAATAAAATACATAAGCCAAAATCATTTCAGATAGTCCCAATAAAGCACAAAAACAACAGGAAAACATCTGTCTACTACCAAAATCAACCAACCAAAGGAAATGGACACAGTAGTATGGTAATATACCAGATTCCATACTCAATCACACCCTAAGGTATGCACTTTTTGTGTTTCTCAAGTGAGGTGATAAACAATTACCTAGTAGCAATGTGGTTTGAAACTGTGTGTCATCACTCTTAGGTCAGGCTGATGGAAGATATTCGGGAAATTCCCATTAAGTGTTTCTGTCCCCTCTAAAGTAAGATTACTTGGAGTACTGTAACAACTAGGTTTCCTTAGAACAAAGTCATTTATGACAAAGTCAAATACATCTACGACCTAGCTCTGCTTTGTTAACATTTACTGAAAACCAGGACAAAACTTTTAAGAAACTTTGGTATGAATCAACAATTGACAGCTAAAAACAGAGACTGAGGAACTTAGAAAAATCAAGAACCTTCAACTAGTAGCCAAATTCTTGCTTCCTAAAGATTTTTAAGAGCTGAGGGCAGGCCGGGCTCGGTGGTTCAGCCTGTAATCCCAGCACTTTGGGAGGCCGAGGTGAGTGGATTGCCTGAGCTCGCGGGTTCGAGACCCGCCTGGGCAACTTGGCAAGACCTTGTCTCCACAATAAATAAAAAATCAGCTAGGCATAGTAGCATGTGCCCATAGTTCCAGCTACTTGGAAGGCTGAGGCAGAAGGATCACCGGAGCCCAGCAGGTTGAGGCTGCGGTGGCAGGGAACATACCACTGTACTCCAGAGTCAGAGCGAAGAAGTGAGACTCCAACTCAAAAAAAAAAAAAAAAGAGCTAAGGGCAGGAATCTGCAGTGAGCTATGATTGTGCCACTACACTCCAGCCTAGATGACAGAGCAAGACCCTGTCTCTAAAAATCATAATAAAAATAAATTAAAGAATGAGCACAAAATGTTGAAATTCTAAATGAACATGCCAGCAGATACACTAGCCAGTCTAGTAACTAAACTCATTGCTGTTTGATATGAAAGACAAAAACAAGGAGTATACAAAGTGTTCTACTGCAGCAAAGTCTTGGCAGACTTAAATACACGGAAGAAAGATTTTATATGTGAATTAGATTGTAAAAAAAATTAAAATAAGGCTGGGAGCGGTGGCTCACGCCTATAATCCCAGCACTTTGGGAGGTTGAGGTGAGAGGATTACCTGAGCCCGCGTGTTCAAGACCAGCCTGGGCAACTTGATGAGACCTCATCTCTACAATAATTCAAAAAGTTAGCCGGGCATGGTGGTGCACACCTGTAGTTCCAGCTAATTGGAAGGCTGAGGTGGAAGGATTGCCTGAGCCCAACAGGTTGAGGCCATGGTGGCCGGGAGCATGCCACTGCCCTCCAGCCTGGGTGACAGAGTAAGATTCCAACTCAAAATAATAAATAAATAAATAAATGAATAAAAATTAAAACCCCACGAAGTATTCATGAAGAACACTATATCAGCTAATAGATCAGTCTTTAATTTTATGATTAGGTGTCAATACTGAAATGATTTACATTGGGATCTTTGCTCTCAACTTTGAAAGCCTGCTGCAACACCCCTCATATGGCCCTCTCACCACAGTGTCGTCCACTAGAATAAATTGGGCATCGGATCCCTTTTTAGACTCCTTAAGGACTGCAGTTTATTCATTTTGGTGCCACTTCAAGTACCTAGCACAACATTCTATATTCAGTGGGCAGGCAAGCATCTGTTAATTAGCTGCTAGGACACATATCTGAGCAAAGCCAGAGATTCACATTTTTGGAAAAAATTCCATTCTAATACTGCTAACTCACCCAAAACGTTATCAACTCTTTTTCATTCCTTTCTCTTCAACCAGAAAGACAATGCTATTTTAGCACTTTAAGACATTTCCTCCCCAGCAAACCAAAGCAAGCAAATCAAGATTTAAAATTTGTCCTCTATAATACTCCCCTAACTTGTCCTGATCAATTTAAATTGCTGTCTTTTCATGCAGTACAATTTCAGAAAAGGAAAAAATAAAGAAAAGAATACAATGAGCTATGCACTAGCAGCACTAAATAAAACCTATCCCCAGTGAAAATTTATAACAGTTTAAACAACTGCACTACACTAGTTGATATCCTCACTTGCTCCCTAGACTCACACTGAAGTCATTCATACATGTAAAACCAAGAGCCAAAAAAAAAAAAAAAATCAGTCAAGGAAGGAAAACTAAAGGCACTGAAAATACCTACTACTGTGATACTCCAGAAACAGTACTTTTCACTATCTCCGCTGTCCCACTGAAGCCTAAAAACACCTCTCTCTATATATTTTTTTGATTTGGAGTCTCACTCCATCGTCCAGGCTGGAATGCAAGTGGCACATTCATGGCCACCCCAGTGTCGACCTGCTGAGCTCCAGCGATCTTTTTGCTTCAGCCTTCCAAGTAGATGGAACTACAGGCGCATGCTACCACACCTGGCTAACTTTTTGATTTTTATTGTAGAGATGAGATCTCACCAAGTTGTCCAGGCTGGTCTCGAACCCGTGGGCTCAGGCAATCCTCTCACGTCAGCCTCCCAAAGTGCTGGGATTACAGGCTTGACCTACTACGCCCAGCCATACCTCTATATTTTACACTAGGATTGTTGAGACCTTGTCTCTAAGAAAAAAATTCTTTTAATTCAAAAAGAAAAAAAAAGTATAGGCATAGTTGCTAACACTTGTAACCCCAGCACTTTGGAAGACTGAGACAGGAGGATCATCTGAGCCCAGGAGTTGAAGACCAGCCTGGGCAACAGTGAGACTCCTTCTCTCAAAAAATTTATTTTAATTATAAAGAAAAAAAACTGATTGTTATTGCAAGCACTTTGATCTTAAAGAAAAACAAATCTCGGCCGGGCACGGTGGCTCAGGTCTGTAATTCCAGCATTTTGGGAGGCCAAGGTATTTCCTGAGCCCATGGGTTCGAGAACAGCCTGGGCAACTTGGCAAGACCTCCAGCCTGGGCGACAGCATGAGACTCTGACTCAACAGTAAATCAAAAAATTAGCCAGGCGTGGTAGCGCGTGCCTGTAGTTCCGGCAACTTAGAAGGCTGAGGCAGAAGGATTGCCTGAGACCAGCCAGTCGATGCTGGGGTGGCCTTGAGCATGCTACTGCACTCCAGCCTGGGCGACAGCATGAGACTCTGACTAAAAAAAAAAAAAAAAAAAAGAATAAAGTCGTCAACAAAAAGGCATTGAGCAAAAAACCAAACACTACAAAACAGAACATTTCTCTTTAAACTTCAAATTCCACAATACAATTTGCTATGTTTTGGAGACAAATGCTTGTTTTAGTTTGTAATGGCAGAGTCTTGAGAGGTCAATGTTGCAAGTGGGATGACACAAAGAATACTGTACCCTGACCAGAGAAGCTCTGACAGTTCTAAAAGCCCAAGCAACTCAACTGTCTAACATCACCTGTGTCTCATCTGACAACACAACAGACACCAGGTGCCAATCGGAACTTAAAGTAAACACATACTATCATAGAAAGTGTTTGCTCTAATATGCAGTAAGCCTTGTCTTCTATATTTTCACTCATTTCAGTATCTCAATTTTCATGAGACTCATTTGGCCAATTTCCTTGCTCTGTAGAGAATTGCACTTAAATGAATGACACTTAAATGGGCTCTACTTAATCATTTCTTAGGAAACCTATACCTTTAAACTTTTTTTTTTTTTTTTTTTTTTTTGAGTTGGAGCCTCACTCTGTCGCCCAGACTGGAGTGCAGTGGCCGCTCCTGGCCACCGCAGCCTCGACCTGCTGGGCTCCGGCGATCCTTCCGCCTCAGCCTTCCAAGTAGCTGGAACTACAGGCGCGCACCACCACGCCCGGCTAATATTTTGATTTATTGTAGAGATGAGGTCTCGCCAAGTTGCCCAGGCGGGTCTCGAACCCGCGGGCTCAGGTAATCCACTCACCTCAGCCTCCCAAGGCACGGGATTACAGGCTGAGCCACCAAGCCCGGCTAGTAATGACTTTTAAAGTATACACCTTAGTGTGCTTTTTTCAGGAGTTTCATTATGTTGTGCAATAATTCCTATTATATACTTCCAGAATGTTTCTATTACCCCCAAAGAAATCTCATACCTATAAGCAGTTAATATCAACTCCCTTATCTCCTTCAGTTGCTTGGCAACCACTAATTTACTTTCTGTTTCTATGAATTTGTCTACTCTTGACAAGATTTATATTTAATTCATATAAATAAGATTATATAATTTGTGGCCATATATATCTAGATTCATTCACTTAGCATGTTTTCATGTTGTAGCGTCTATTGGTACTTATTCCTTTTTATGGTTAAAAAAATTCCATTGTATGGATATGGTTTATGTAGTCATAGGCTAATGGATATTTGGATTGTTTCAACTTTTTGGCAATTACAATTAATGCTGCTATAAACATTACTGTACAAACTTTCATTTGCTTTATGCTTTCAGTTCTCTCAGATGTTTACCTAGGAGAAGAATTACTGGGTTTTATGACAAATCAATTTTTAACTTTTTAAGGTATTGCTAATCTATTTTCCTCAGAGTCTGTACCATTTTACACTTCCACCTGCAATGAACAGACGTTCAAATTTCTCCACATCCTCACCGATGTGTCTTCTTGTTCTTTCTTTTTTTTTAGAGTTGCATAACATCCCTTTATTTTATTTAAAAAAAAAATTAATTAATTTGCCAGGCTCGGTGGCTCAGCCTGTAATTCCTCGCTTGGGGAGGCTGAGGTGAGTGGATTGCCTGAGTCCGCGGGTTTGAGACCCACCTGGGCAACTTGGCGAGCCCTCATCTCTACAATAAATAAAAAAATTAGCTGGGTGTGGTAGCACGAGCCTGTAGTTCCAGCTACTTGGAAGGCTGAGGCGGAAGGATCGCCTGAGCCCAGCAGGTCGAGGCTGCGGTGGCCGGGAGCGGCCACTGCACTCCTGTCTGGGTGACAGAGTGAGACTCCAACTCAAAAAAAAAGAATTCATCCTGGATATTTGCCTAGAGGAAGGATTGCTGGAATGGGAAACAAATATATTTCATTTAACTTATTACCACCATTCTAACCTTCAGAATGTCTGCATCAGAACACACTAATTTCAGTTTTTAATGAAGATTCTGAAACTTACATTCCCATAAAAATTAGATATTATATATTAATTTTGTCATTTTGATGCACACTGATGCTTGTATAATTTTTACTCAGAATGCAATTTTTCCTGACAATGTGTAAAGTGCGAGTATTCAAACTATTTTCGGAAAAAAAAAATCACTATGGAGACTAACAGCAACCACTTAAAAGTCACATATTCTATTGAAAAATACAGAGAATGTCAAAACAATGTATACACCTTATAAGAAAGGAAAAGAACTATATTAAAAATTGTAATACTCACTATAACAAAAGATGAATACAAGTCACGTTTGACTTCTGCAATTACAAGAGGTGCTCAAAGTGGTTACCATCAGCATCCAGACACTTCTGATTGTAAACTACTGCAGGACTTGTTGCTGTGCAAACCCTCCTGGATTTCGCTTGTACATGCCCTACACATTACTATGTGTCTCAAACTTATCACGAATGTGTGCCATTGTTAGGCGTGTTGGAAATTCTGTTGCATACTCATGCCTCCATTGTGGTTGTTCTTCCACAACATTTTCAAATTTCAAAAACCACTTCAAAATGGCCTTGTGCTACTCTAACCACCACCGTGCTTCTGCTATGTTCTTTGACTGTTCTGCCTGTGGCATGATGACACTAGCATTGATATGATCAGCACCATCTTCTGAGCAAACATCATACTACACCTTGCTACTGTAATTCAATTCAGTTTTGATAACAATGCTTAAAATGTGTATTCCTTTTTTTTGGCACATCTCTTATTGTAATTAAAATTCAAAAAATTCAAATTTTTGAGTACTTATGTCTTTTTTATAAATATTATTTCAATTGACAAATTATATTTGCATATACTTGTGTCTACAATGTGATGTTTTGATGTATGTATACAATGTGAAATGTATACATACATCAAATCATCAATCAAGTCAACAAACATATCCATCACCTCACTCACCTATCATTTCTTTTTTCTGGTGAGATATTTAAAATTTGTTCTCAGCAATTTTAAAATACAAAATATATTATTATTAACGTAGTCACTCTATTGTGCAATAGATCTTAGGGATAAAAGTGAACCCAAAACAAGACAAAAATCCTGTCATGAGTTTTATAACAATAAATATTTATGTTGCTCATGAGTCTAGGATCGTCTGGGTATATTGTTAGATTTTTACTAAATTCACTTGTGTCTACATTTGACTGGATCAAGTAAGCAACTTTTCTAAATTTGTGTGTGTATTTGTTACTGATTTGCGACTTAATGACTTTAGGCCTGTCTAGTATGTTCTTGGTTGGGACCGATGGGCTCCTCTCCAAGTGATCTCTTGTTTTCTATAAGTCCAAGTCAGTTTCTTCTCATAAAGGATGCAGGTGCCCAAGAAAGAGAGCAGAAGTAGACAAGTCATCTTTAGATGTAGGCGTAAAAGCTTTATACCATCACTGTAGAGACATTCTATTAAGCTAAAAGAAATCTCAAAAGCAATCAAGAAGGAAAAGGTTCTATATTAAAAAAAAAAAAAGAAGCTGAAAACTAACATTACAAAGAACAGAGATACAGGGTTGAGTAGAACTTGGGGATCACTTTTACAAACTTAACACACACCTGTTGCAATTTATGTAATACATTAGGCATGCACTTGATGTTTGTCTTAATTTCCTTTTGTGGCTGCTGTAATAAAATACCACAGACTAGGTGACTTATAAACAACAGAAATTTATTTCTCATGGTGTTGAAGGCTGTAAGTCCACGATCAGAGTGTTGGCAGAGTACGGTTCTGGTGAGATCCCTTTCCTGGATTGAAAGTGTCAGTCTCTAGTTGTATCTTTATATGATCGAAAGCAGAGAGGAGTAAACTCTCTTGGGACTCTTATAAGAACACTAATCCCATTCATGAAGGCACTACTTTCATCATCTAATCCTAATTACCTCCCAAATGCCTTGTCTCCTAATAAAATCACATATGATGATATAGTTTCAACATACGAATTGGGATGGGGGACACTAACATTCAAGCCTTAACAAAGTGAAAAGGAAATCTGATTTTTGTTAGTTTTGACCAGGAGAATGATATTCACACAGTGATAACAATGGGTCAATTGAAAACAGAAATCTGGAGTTTGATGGAGAGACCTGGGCTGGGAATTTAAATATAGATGCTACAATCATAAACTTCATTTTTCACTTATATTACATATACATTTAATACATTTCATTAAATTATATTTCTACCGTATAAATAAAACCAATGGAATTCTTATTTCTGTACAAATGTGTGAGAAAAATATATTGTTTAAAATTTTGATGAACATAGTCTCTATGTCGACACTCAAGTTATAGCATAAAATAAATGAATTCAGTTATTTGCTTCTTCCAGTTCCCCAGAGAAGTGCATATTAGGAAATCCATACATATTAATCTTGATCGTTTTCCACTGTATTACTATATAGTGATTTTAGTATTTTCTCTTTTCTCCACTGTCATTTCCATGATTCTTCTCTAGAACTGTGCCATTTTTCTTCTATATGAATATGAGGAGCGCCAACCCAAAAATTGTTTTAATTTTATTAAAGATGTTGTACACACACACACACACACACACACACACACACACACACATATTGCATGCAACTGGGGAAAGCTAATGCAGAAATGTTTTATTTAAATTTAGTTATGTCTTATTTCAAACAGAGAAATGTATGATTGTGATCTTTCCATATTTCTAGGAAACCAACACAATTGGCTTGATTATGAGAATTTCCAATTAACTAGACATCTGTTGAAAATGCCACAGAATAGCATACAATCTGTTTCAAATATGTTTGCAAATGTGACTGACAAAGAGTTTAAAAAAGCACACAATAAGGGGAATAAGGTTAATACTTTATTAATAATTACATATGAGTAGTTGATACTTGTAAGGAAAGGCAATTCAGAAAATCAATCATAAACAGGCAGGGAACGGGAATTTAAAGTAGAGTTTTGAGTGAAAAGCACAGAAAACAATAATTAACTTCAGGCAAACATAGTATTCTTCAAATAACACAAAAATATTTGATACACAATAGGAGAAAGTTAAAGAGTCAATATGATTATTAAAAATTGAATAACAAGTAAATATACCATAGGAAAAACATACATACATATACATATATTTGAATATAGTATATAAAATACTGAAAGAATATATGTGTGTATTTATACAAGGGGGGACCCAAAAAATGGACTTATTTTGTTTAGGGCAGGCATTTTAAAACTTGTAGTACAAGAAGACAGTATAAAACTTATAGTACAAGCTTCCCATGCCAGGGAAGTGTTCTAGTAACCCATTGTCATCGATGTACCAGCTAGCATTGTTGTTGCAATCTGCTT
The DNA here is from genome assembly GCA_963574415.1 of Tarsius wallacei. Lineage (NCBI taxonomy): Eukaryota > Metazoa > Chordata > Mammalia > Primates > Tarsiidae > Tarsius > Tarsius wallacei. The sequence continues at coordinate 9,628 of CAUYQG010195101.1, forward strand.
CAGTGAATTAATTAATTAATTAATTAATTAATTTATTTATTTATTTATTTAGGAGATTTTCTTCAACATATTTTTCCATTTCAGGATTGTTGATTTATGAGAGCATCTGTTCACACCACACTGTTTAGCAGTCTTTGATTGAAAACAGCAGAAACTCTGCCGGAGTCCAGCTCCAGCGGGTCAGGATTGCCTGAAGGAGAGACAGAGTCGGTGAAAGAGAGAAACACTTGGACACCTGACTCTGTTGTGAGCAGGACAGATGCCGTTTATTGTTAGTTAACATCCAGCTTATATGCCCTTTTTACAAAGAAGTAGTCTTTGAAAAATTTTTGGCATCAGCCACAATTAGTAACCTTGTTTAAAACAAAGAACAGAGTAAGCAACTTATACGTGATGTTTTCCATAAAGCCACTCTGACGTGAATTCCCTCATGTACAGATACTCTTCAAAAAGATATCACTGTCTCGTGATCTACAAAGCATTCCATTCTGCCCTTAAACATAACTCCTACTTTGTTAATCTTATTCCCTCAGTTCCTAGCTGCTATCTATTTTCTTGACCACTTTGTATATTTCAACTTCTTTTTCAAGGCTATCCTACAATGGTTATTTATTCTTAACAAAGAACATGTGTCTTAAGCCTTTTCTATGATTATTTTCTATCCTTGAAGCCTATTAACTCATTATTAATGATTAACGTAACACACTCATATCATGAAGCCTGCTTTGTATTTTCTTATGTTTAAAATTCTATAATCAGCCGGGCTCGGTGGCTCAGCCTGTAATCCCGCGCCTTGGGAGGCTGAGGTGAGTGGATTGCCTGAGCCCGCGGGTTCGAGACCCGCCTGGGCAAGTGAGACCTCATCTCTACAATAAATCAAAAAAATTAGCCGGGCGTG
>CAUYQG010195102.1:92-13727 GCA_963574415.1 Tarsius wallacei
GCTCACCAAGTTGCCCAGGTGGGTCACGACCCCGCGGGCTCAGGCAATCCACACACCACAGCCTGGGTTAAAGCGGAAGACCCTGACTCAAAAAAAAAAAAAAAAAAAATTAGGCATCACCTCACACTTGTTAGAATGGCTATTCACAAAAAGATAAGTGTTGATGAGGATACAGAGAAAAGGGAAACTTTGTACACTGTTGGTGGGACTGTAAATTGGTACAACCATTATGAGAAAACAATGTGAAGGTTCCTCAAAAAATTAAATAATAAAACCACCAAGTGCTCCAGCAATCCTACTTCTGAGTATACAGCCAAAGGAGCTAAGATCAGTACATCAAAGAGATATCTGCACTCCCATGTTCACTGAAGCATTATTTGCAGTAGCTAAGATATGGAATCAACCTAAGTGTCCATCACTGTATAAATGGGTAAAGGAAATGTGATGTGTGTGAGCGTATTCATATAAGGACACACACAACAAAATCTTATTCAACTTTAAAAAAGAAGACAGGCAGCCGGGCTTGGTGGCTCAGCCTGTAATCCCGTGCCTTGGGAGGCTGAGGTGAGTGGATTGCCTGAGCCCGCGGGTTCGAGACCCACCTGGGCAACTTGACGAGACTTCATCTCTACAATAAATAAAAAATCAGCTGGGCGTGGTAGCACGTGCCTGTAGTTCCAGCTACTTGGAAGGCTGAGCTGGAAGGATCGCTGGAGCCCAGCAGGTTGAGGTTGCGGTGGCCAGGAGCGGCCACTGCACTCCAGTCTGGGCGACAGAGTGAGACTCCAACTCCAAAAAAAAAAAAAAAAAAGAAGAAAACAGGCTAGGCACGGTGGTTAACTCCCAAAATCCCAGCAATTTTGGAGCCAAGGTTTGAGGACTGCCTGAGCCCAGGAGTTCGAGACCAGCCTGGGCAACTTGGTGAGACCTCATCTCTACAATAAATCAAGAAAACTTAGCTAGGCATGGTGGCACATTCCTGTAGTTCCAGCTACTTGGAAGGCTGAACCAGAAGGATCACCTGAGCACAGCAAGTCAAGGTTGCGTTGGCTGTGAGCGTGCCACTGCATTCCAGCCTGGGCGACAGAGTGAGACTCCAAATCAAAAAAAAGAAGACAATCCCGTTGGATTTTTAAATATGCCATTCTGACATAGTGACTATTCTGAATTAAAAGCACTTGAAAAAGAACAGGTACAAGAAGATCATTCAGACTTTCCCTCTGTTTCTTAAAAGCAGATGAAATTCCCAAGTGAAAGATGTCCTCCCTATACTAAAATGAAAGCAACATTTTTATCTTCAAGAAGGGGAAGTTGAGACACAGATACTTTTGTACAGACTTTGTTAGAATAACTTTCTTACCTAACACCAGTAAGAATGGCCATCATTAATGAAACAAACAACAGATGCTGGCGAGGATGCGGAGAAAAAGGAATGCTTCTACACTACTGGTGGGAATACAAGCTAGTGCAACCTCTTTGGAAAACAGTGTGGCAATTTCTGAAAGAACTAAAAATTGACCTTCCATATGACCCAGCAATCCCCCTACTGGGAACATACCCAGGGGAACTCAAGTCATTCTACCATAAAGATACCTGCACACACATGTTTATTGCAGCACTACTCACAACAGCAAAAACATGGAACCAACTGTGTTGCCCATCAAAACTGGACTGGATTTTAAGTGGTACAAATACACAATGGAATATTATGCAGCCATAAAAAAGGACAAACATATGGACTTTGAAGCTACTTGGATGGATTTATAATCTATCATACTCAGTGATCTATCACAGAAACAGAAAACTGAGTACCACATGTTGTCACTCATAGGTGAACCTTGAACAATTATCATAATACTATAAGAAAGGGATTGGCAGTACTGGGAAACTGCCAGGGGAGAGGGGATGGGATTGGCAGTGTGGGAAACTGCCAGGGGAGGAGGGGCACACCTCATCAACAAGGATACTTGAATAATGAACATCTGTATACCTAACCCTGAATTGTGCCCCACATCTTTAAAATTAAAAAATAAATAAATAAAGATAATAAATGTTCTCACCACAAAAAAGGTAACTATGTGTGGTGATGAATATGTAAATTAGGTTGACTGTGGTAAACATTTCATAATCTATACATGTATCAAAACATCCAGTTGTATACCTTAAATATATACAATTTTTATTTGCCAATTATACCTCAGTAAAACTAGAAGAAATAAAAATATTCCACTTATTAAAAAAAGGAATTCAGATTTTAGCTTTAAGCCCTTAGACCTCTCAGGGCTTAAAACTACAGTTGACCCTTGAACAACACCGGCTTGAACTTCGAGGGTCCGCTCACATGCAAATTTTTTCAATAAATATATTGGAAAATTTAGGAGAGATTTATGTGACATTTGAAAAAACTCACAGATGAACCATATAGCCTAGACATATAAAAAAAATTAAAGTTTGGTATGTCATGAATGTATAAAATTTACATAGCTACATTAGTCTATTTTATCATTTACTACCACAAAATACACAACTCTATTACAAAAAGTTAAAAGTGCATAAACACTTAACAGACCATATATGGTACCATGCACAGTTAAGAGAAGTGTAAACAAACATAAAAATGCAGTATTAAGTCATAACTGCATAAAATTAACTGTACTACATACTATACTACTGTAATAATTTTATAGCCACCTCTTGCTAATACAGTGAGCTCAAGTGTTGTACCTGGTTAAAACACCATTTAACATTAATTATCTCCAAGTAAGCAGTTCGTCTCTTCAATAAATTGTGTCCCCCAGTTAAGAAAATGATCTCAGTTGGGCATGGTGGCTCATGCCCATAATTCCAGCACTTTGGAGGGTGGAGGCAAGAAGAATGCCTGAGCCCAGGGGTTCAAGACCAGTCTGGACAACTTGGAGAGACCTTGTCTCTACAATAAATCAAAAAATTAGCCAGGCACAGTGGTACAAGTCTGTGGTTCCAGCTACTTGGAAGGCTGAGGCTGAAGGATTGCCTGAACCTAGCAGGTTGAGGCTGCGGTGGCTGTGAGTATGCCACTGCACTCCAGTCTGGGCGACAGAGTGAGACTGATTCAGAAAAAGAAAAAAAAAATTTTAATGATCTCTTTCAGTTCTCACAGTTTTTTCATCATGTTTAATGCAATACCATAAACCTCAAATAATACCCAAGTGCCACTAGTGATGCTAGAAAAGCTCCCAAAAAGCAGAAAAAATACTGACATCACAATAAAAAGTTGAACTGCTTGATAATGAGGTCTGCAGCTGCTGTGGCCTACCATTTCAAGGTAAATGAAACCAGCATAAGGACCACTGTAAAAGAAAAGGGCATTCATGAAGCCATCGCTGGTAGCTATGCCAGCAGGTGCAAAAACCTTGTACTTTCTTATGTTATATTGAAAAAAATGCAGCTTTTACATGGGTGCAGGACTGCTTAAGAAAGACATACCTATAAACTCTGATATGAGAAAAAGCAAAGTCATTAAATGACAACTCAAAGACAAGGGAAAGTGAAAATCTAAAGCTTAAGAATTTAATGCCAGCAAAGGATAGTTTGATAATATTAGAGATTCAGCTTTACAACTGTCAAGATTTTTAAAAATCTGCCAACAAAGAGGCAATGGACAAGTTCCCAGATGCCATTAAGAAAATCATAGAGGATTAGGTGTGGTGGCTAACACCTGTATTCCCAGCACTTTAGAAAACTGAGTTGGGAGGATAGCTTGAGGCCAGGGCAACATAGTGAGACTCCATCCCCATAAAAAACATTTAAAAAATTAGCCAGGTATAGTGGCATACACCTGTAGTCCCAGCCACTCAGGAGGCTGACAGGGGCAGATCGCTTGAGCCCAGGAGTTCAAGGTTACAGTGAGCTGTGACTGTGCCACTGCACTCTTGCCTAGACAACAGAGCAAGACACTGTCTCTAAAAAAAAAAAAAAAACACAACTGGTTGGGCTTGGTGACTCAGCCTGTAATCCCAGCACTTTGGGAGGCCGAGGCAAGTGGACTGCCAGACCTCGCAGGTTCGAGACTAGCCCAGGTAACTTGGCGAGACCTTGTTTCTACAATAAATCAAAAAAAAATTAGCCGGGAGTGGTAGCACGTGCCTATAGTTCCAGCAACTTGGAAGGCTGAGGTGGAAGGATCGCAGGAGCCCAGCAGGTTGAGGCCACAGTGGCCGGGAGCATGCCACTGCACTCCAGTCTGGGCAACAGAGTGAGACTCCAACTCAAAAAAAAAGAAAAACCTAAAGAAAACCACTGAGGAAAAAAATTAAAAATTAATAAAAATTAATAAAAAAGAAAATCACTGAGGAGAAAGAATAACTACCTGAACAGGTTTTTAATTTAGATGAAAGTGCCCCATTCTGGGAAGATAAAAAGAAAGCCACAAAGGACATTAATTACTAAGGAAGAGAAGCAAGCACCAGGGTTTAAGGCAGGAAGGAAGGCAGTAGACTGACTCTACTGTTTTGTGCAAATACAGTTGGGTTTAAGGTCAGGACTGCCCTTATCTATAAAGTTGTTAACCCCCATGCCTTGAAGGGGAAAGATAAACACCAGCTGCCAGTCTTTTGATTGTACAAGAAGGCTTGGACAATGAGAACCCTTTTCTGGACTAGTTCCATCAATGCTTTGTCCCTAAAGTCCGAAGTATCATAAGGGATTGCTTTTTGAAGTTCTTATGTTATTGGACAATGCCCCTAACCACCCAGAACCCCATGAGTTCAACACTGAAGGCACTGAAGCGGTCTACTTGCCCCCAAACACAATGTTTCTAATTCAGCCTCTAGATCAGGGAGCCGTAGGCCCTTTAAGGCTCATTACACACAGTACTCTATGGAAAGGGTTGTCAACACTATGGAAGAGAATCCCAGCAGAGAAAAATCAAAGTCTGGAAAGATTACACCACTGAAGATGCCATCGTTGTTCTAGAAAAAGCCATCAAGCCTGAAACGATAAATTCCTGCTGGAAAAAAATGTATCCAGATGGTGTGCATGACTTCACAGGATTGACAACAGAGCCAATCAATGAAATCACAAAAAAGATTCTGAGTAGGGGGTAGAGGGTTTCAAGATACGTATCTTGGAGAAACTCAAGAGCCAATAGACACCACACAAGAGGAATTAGCAGAAGACGACTTGATGGAGATGAGTGCTTCCAACCAGTACCAGACAGGAGGAAGATGTAAAACCAGCGCTGGAAAATAAATTGACATTAGACGATCTGGCAGAAGGGTTCTGACTATTCAAGACCACTTGTGACTATTCAGTGGCATGGACCCTTCTCTGATATGGGTATTGACACCAAAGTAAATGGTGGAAGAAAGATTGGTACAGTATGGAAATGTTTTTAGAGAAATGAAAAAGCAAAAAAGTCAGACAGAAATTATGATGGATTTCCATTAAGTTACACCATGTGTGCCTGACTCTCCTGCCTCCCGTTCCAATTCCACCTCTTCCACTGCTGAGCGCGCAAGACTAATCCCTCCTCTTTCTCCTCCGGAGCCTACTCAATGTGAAGGATGAAGACCTTTATGGGGACCCACTTCCACTTAATGAACAGTAAATATATCTTTTCTTCCTTACAATTTTCTTAACAACATTTCTTTTCTCTAACTTCCTTTACTGTAAGAATATAGTATACAATACATACATGAACAATGTGTTAATCAACTATGTTATGTTATTAAGGCTTCTAGTCAATAGTAGTTAAGTTTTGGGGGAGTCAAAGTTATATGTGGATTTTCACCTGCATGGGAGGTCAGTGCCCCAGCCCTCACACTGTCCGAGGGTCAACTGTATATGTTGAAACGGTGACTCATGTCTATAATCTCAGCACTTTGGGAGGCCAGAGGTGAGAAGATTGCCTGAACCCACGGGTTCGAGACCAGACTGGGCAACTTGGTGAGACTTCATCTCTACAATAAATCAAAAAATTAGCCAGGCATGGTGGTGTGGGCCTGTAGTTCCAGCTACTTGGAAGGCTGAGGTGGAAGGATTGCCGGAGCCCAGCAGGTTGAGGCTGCAGTGGCTGAGAGCGTGCCACTGCACTCCAGCCTGGATGACAGAGTGAGACTCCAAGTCAAAAAAAAAAAAAGACAAAGAAAACAGCTTTTTTCCAAACGTCAAATCTTTTTCCCTTTAGAATTTCCAAAAGTTAGGCACCTTACTTACCAACCTTACATTTGCAATAGAAATAGCTAATAACTGGTACTATACAAAAATACACATAGAATGTGCACATGATTCCTATTAAAACTCTTTTGTTATTTACCATTATTTTCTTTTAGGTACTATCTGTACTGCTCTAAGTAAGCTTCTGTAGACAGTTATAGAGAATGAGTTATTTTGTCTGTTATCTGCTAACAAAATTTCTCCAAAACAGACGTATTTGGTGATCTCATTTTCATTACATCTTTGTGCCATTGTATCCCAACACTAGTAGAGTCTTTTTATTAACCTGCACCTTAGCAGGTTTCTTTAGCTCACTATTTGGTGCATCCTCAGCAGGTATACATCTTTTCATCTTACTCAGTATTGAAAATATAATATATTCACGACCCGCCTGGGCAAGCAAGACCTCATCTCTACAATAAATCAATTAAAAAAAAAAAAAGAAAACATAATATAGTTTGTTTACTTACAAAATAAAAGTAATACATCTCTTATCCTATGCACACATGACAACCCATGAGATATCAAGCACATACTTCTAGTATTTGAACCAAATACTTCCAGTATCTCACCTAAAACAAAGTTTTAGTTATTGGAAGGATAAATATCTATAATTATGGCAGAAGAAGCAATCAGGATTACACAGTAAACCTCATTTCACATGCTGCTGAGACTCAGCTTACCAAAGATAAGAAGGGATCTTTTGGCCTCAAGAATTTCAATTACATGGCTGGGCACAGTGGCGCATGCCTATAATCTCAAAAATTTAGGAGGTCTACATGGGAGGATGGCTTGAGCCCAGGAGTTTGAAACCGGACTGGGCAACATAGCGAGACTCTGAGACCCCATCTCTACAAGATAATAATAATTTCAATTATAATCTTCCTAAGCCGTACGGTTTCACTAAACTTCCTAAAAGAGAAAAGAAAATCGAAAACTTATAAAAAGAAAGCAAAATATTTACCATGGCTTAACTCTAGATTTAAAGAATATGTTTTTTCAAAGTTATAATCTTTTGACATTTGGTAACTAAATGAATTAATCAGCTATTCAAAGAACTCAAGACATAAAAACTATAACTTGCTGGGTGTGGTGGCTCATACCTATAATTCCAGCACTTTGGGAGGTGGAAGCGAGAGGATTACCTGAGTTCAGGGGTTCGAGACCAGCCTGAGCAACTTGGCGAGACTTCATCTCTACAGTAAATCAAAAAATTATCTGGGCATGGTGGCGCATGTCTGTGGTTCCAGCTACTTGCTAGGCTGAGACAGAAAGATCACCTGAGTCCAGCAGGTCAAAGTTACAGTAGCTGTGAGCATGCCACTGCACTCTAGCCTGGGCAACAAAGTGAGATTCCAACTCAAAACAAAAAACACAAAAACTATAACCCAACCTCTATTGAATATATTTCTCCTTCAGATGCAAGCACAATTCTATGTGTTGGAGAAACTGAATCAGTCAGATCCCAATTGGTCAGGGCCCTAATTATCAAACATACTTCTCCTCATGAACTTTTCAGAAAAGCTGAATAAACTTCCAAATACAGCAGGCTCATCCACCAATGTGACCTCTTTCTCTCTCCTCCCTCTCTTCACTGACTGGCCCAAGGTCCCAGAAGATACAAATTATATCTTTCTACTGTACCACTAATCAAGATTTTACTATCAACTGTATTAAAACATTGTAAAAATGATTTTTTAAACTAGCTTATGAAATGTTAACTTAAGTCATTTAATAACATTGCTATGCTTTTACAGTTTTAATGGTTTGTAAACATTGTTTATACTCTAAGCAAATTTATTCTGACTCTAGGTACTAATAGGATTTGATATCTCATTTAAGGAATATAATATAAATAATCAGCCACAATATTAGTAAAAATTTAAAACTCATTCATGGTTCATTAACAGTCTCAATTAAATAAAATTTACATAGATATAAAACAAGTTTGTTTTAGTTGTATGTATGCGGTAAATCAAATAGAGAAATTTTGTTTTCATTTTACTTTTGGTCAAGTTTCTAATCAGAAAGCTATAGCATTTATGCACTTGAAGTTAATATCGTGATGTTTTTCAATACTCAGATTCCAAAATAAACATAATATTGGCTTAATTTCCCACTTATATCTAAGATTAATATCAACATTGTTATTTATTTTATAACATGACCTTATACTGATCAATCATCAAGGCTGTGAGAAGATCTTTTAAGTCTGTTTTCATATTTATTCAGTTAATGGAAAAATGAGAAAAACCCAAGCTATAAGATACAACAAATATAGGGAGCATTTCAACAGTGATCTTTAAGATTTTTTTTTAAATTTATTCCAGTGTGTCAATGAAGAAGTTATACCATAAAACCAATACAAGACTGGGCACGGTGGCTCAAGCCTGTAATCCCAGCACCTTGGGAGGCCGAGGCAAGTGGACTGCCTGAGCCTGCAGGCTCGAGACCAGCCTGGGCAACATGGTGAGATCTCGTCTCTACAATAAATCAAAATATTAGCTGGGCATGGGTAGCGCACACCTGTAGTTCTGGCAACTTGGAAGGCTGAGGTGGAAGGATCGCCGAAGCCCAGAGGTTGACGCTGGGGTGGCCGTGAGAGTGCCACTGCACTCCAGCCTGGGTGACAGAGTGAGACTCCAACTCAAAAAAAAAGAAATACAAAAGGCAGAATAATAGCAAATGCAAATCTGAACTGCTTCAACAGTAGCCTTACACTGGAATGATTAGTTAATTTTTTAAAAACCCAGTCAGGCTGGGAACTCACGCCTGTAATCTCAGCACTTTGGGAGGCGGAAACAAGAGGATTGCCTGAGCCCATGGGTTCGAGACCAGCCTGGGCAACTTGGCAAGACCTCGTCCCTCCAATAAATCAAAAAATTAGCTGGGTGTGGTGGCACACGCCTGTGGTTCCAGCTACATGGAAGGTTGAGGAGGAAGGATAGCCTGAGCCCAGTAGGTCAAGACTGTGGTGGCCATAAGCATGCAACTTCACTCTAGCCTGGGTGACAGAGTCAGACTCCAACTTAAAAAAAAAAAAAAAAACTTGTAAGTTCAAAACGTATTGTCCCTTCACATTGTCATTTTCTGGCCAAAAATACTATCACAAAGAGATTTTGGTGGGGTGTTTTTTTTTTTTTTTTTTTTTAGTCTGAGTTACTCTGTTGCCTAGACTGGAAAGCAGTGGCAGGACCATGGCTCGCCACAGCCTCAAACTCCTAGGCTCAAGCAATCCTCCTAAAAATGCTGGGATTACAGGCATGAACCTCTGCACCCGGCCACAAAGATGTATTTTTTAAAAGCAGGAGATAAAGCCAGGCGCAGTGGCTCATGCCTGTAATCCCAACACTTTGGGAGGGTGAGGCAAGAGGATTGGCTGAGCCCACAGGTTCGAGACCAGCCTGGGCAACATGGCAAGACCTCATCTCTAAAATAAATTTAAAAAAAAAAATTAGCTGGGCGTGGTGGCGCACACCTGTAGTGCCAGCTACCTGGAAGGCTGAAGAATTGCCTGAGCTCAGCAGGTTGCGGCTGAGGTGGTGTTGAGTATGCCAATGTACTCCAGTCTGGGAGACAAAGTGAGACTCCGACTTAAAAAAAAGTAGGAGATGGGTAAGGTATTAAGTTTTGGCAAATAAAGTCTTCTTAAAAGAATACAAATGAAATTAACCCTATAACTCTGATTCAAGAGTACAAGAGTAACCTTATATTGATGAACATGGCATAATACCATAAATCCTATTTGCTCTTCTTCCATTAAAAGGAAAATGTGCAATATCATATAAAGTTTACATAGGTTTTATGTTCAGAATATTGTAAAAATTGATATAAAGTTATTTAACCAAAATAGAAAAACCTCTGTCAGGTGGATAACATGGTTAACTTTATTGGTTTGATTACTAATTATTCCAAAGAGAAAATCATGGGATAACAGGGAGTGGCTGGGGGAAGGGAAAGGTAGGCAGGGGTTTGGAATATAGACAGAAAGGAAAGTTGAGACTTGAGACTAATCAAAGTTTTAAATGTACCCACATAAAACATTCTTCTGCTGGGGATTTTCTTAAAGGTTCTTTAAAAGTCCATTGAAGACATTTTTTACTTTTAAATATGTTTAGTTGTCTCATTATAACAAGCTATAATTTTAAAACAAAAGTACAAAAAAGAAAATATAAACTATACGATATTAAAATATAAGCCAGAGAATAACTAAGAGGATGCTATATTACTGTTGAAGACTGGAAGCTGGTACCTCATCTGAAAAGGACCAATAATATTGATGCAGAGTATAAAAGCACTTTAGTAAAGCCAGGCATGGCAGCACAGCCCTGTAATGCCAGCTACTCAAGAGACTGAGACAGGAGGATTACCTGTGCTGAGGAGTTCAAGGCCAGCCTGGACTACATAGGGAGACCCCATTTATTTTTTAAAAAAAAAAAAAAAAAAAGTACCATAATAGCAATATTTTTAGTTTAGTTTCAGAATTGCTTAGAATCTTGGTTTTATTTTTAAGTAAAAAAACTTATTAACTTTTTTAAATATTTACTCCTATAATTATAAAGTAAAATGAAACACTTTCTTTTTACATTCATAAAGTGCTATAAAATAGGTATATTCACCATTTAATTAAACCAAGAGATTTACTAAATGCAGTTTACACTAAATCAACAAATATCCATTAACAAGGCCATGTGCCCTGGCTCACAACTGTAATCCCAGCATCTTGGGAGGCCAAGGCAGGATTGCTTGAGCCCAGGTGTTCGAGACCAGCCTATGCAACATAAAAAGATCACCCTGTCTCTACAAAAATTTTTAAAAATTTGCCAGGCATGGTGGCTCACACCTGTAGCCCCAGCTATGCAGAAAGTTGAGGTAGACAGAGTGCCTGAGCCCAGGAGGTGGAAGCTGCTATAAGCCATGAGCCTACCACTGCTACCTGACTTTAGGAGGGAAAAAAAGCTCATTAATGAAATGAAAGAATCTATTTTTTTATTTTATCAGCACTGGGATTCTATATACACAATGAAGAGGTATGAAAAACAAAAACCCAACACTATCCTCAGAAAACTAAATATTCCAATGATTTTAATATACACATCATTATCAATTTCTAGGCTTAGATTTAAGAATATGTGAACAGTCAAAAGTAAACTAACATGCTTAATTGGTTTAGAAATCTAAATAAAGTGCCACAGACCACAAAATAACTTTCATATTCAAAGGCACAAGTTCAATATAGATCAGCTAGACTCACTGCATTGTATTGCAGGAGACAACGGTTAAGTGACCTTGGGATACTGCTATCCAGATGCCTGAAGGGTCCATTTCTTCATTAAAATTATCTCTACTTTTAAAAAAAAATGGAATTATCTCTACTTCTGATAAATACCCACCTTACTACACAATTAATATATTTGCCCATATAAGACTCTACTTGAAGCTTTTTTAATTTTAGGTCTACAGATATGATTTCTAAAAAATTTAAGAACATTAAACATGCATGTCAAGAATAGACACCTTCCCTTCTGATGCACTGCACAAGAAGGTTAAGAAAATACATCACACACTCCAAGTTTTGGAACACATTTTCAGAGATTTTAATTGAGAAATCCAATAAATACTAAGCTTTTGCTTTCCATTATTTCAGGTCTTGAAAAGATTTTTAAAACTAATTTGTAATACACAATATAGGGACTCCACAAATAACTGTTACATATATATATGCCCATATCAATTCCCCTACTCTTTTAATTAAAAATTTATATTTCTCCTGGTCATAAAAATCTGGTTTTTGGTGCTTTAAAAGTTCAATCAGCTATTAAGCTATACTTTGCTTTGGCACTAGCTCCCCCTCCAGACCAATGTACTAGTGTAACTGCATTTTTAAAAAATAAACAAGTAACAAGTTTTTTCAACTCACTAGCAAATTTCAAAGTCCACTACTTTTAAGTACATTCCAATTTCTTAAAAATAACTGGTTAGAATCTGTAACAAAGCACTGCAGTATGTCATCAGAATGATTGTTTTTTTCAATTACATATATCATAAATAGACCTGATTTGTAGAAAAATAACTTCAAGTGACTTTTTAGTTAAACCCCAGAACGTCCTTAAAATACAATCTATATATGCCATACCCTATGAAAATTCTTTTGAGTCACTATCCTAATATACCACAAGATATCCTTCATGTTAACTCACTACTAGATCAGACACATTTTTTGCATCTGTTTTTGCAGTCCATGCAAGTTTCATTCCAGCTGTTCAGCTCTTCAATTCAAATAGAATTCTCAAATTATAAAGCAGCAAAAGGAAAATCGATGTCTCCAAACCATCCTTGTATGTTCCTTATAGCCTATTCATCTCTAACTTCCTGCATTTTTACATACTAAGCCAGTGAAATCGCCATTTCAATGCTTTTATTCTCACCTCCATACTATTATAGTATTTCTAAATCAAGTAATTGAGACATAGGTTCTATACACATCTTATAATATATTTCACAAGGACAGCAATGTACACAAGGCTTTATTATATGGCATGGAGCTTTAGGTTGTTTTTACAGTTATTTTAAAGAAGGGAGACTACAACGTACTTCATTATTTCAGTATAGCTCTGTAGTACTTGAATAATTTCTCTCATAAGATACTTTCTATATGATGCGCCCTTTTCAAGAATTATGCATAAAACATGGCATGCAAATTTAATCAAGAAAATAAACATGTGCTTAACCCCAGAAATAACAAAAGAAAAAAAACTGTAATGAAATCTGCCTACAGTTCCTATAGAGCCAAGCCAAAGTTAAGTCGGTTACTTGTAATGAGTTTAACTCTTAGGCTGATACAAAACGGGTCGCGTTGGTTCCGCGAAACCTTGAGATTTGGGGTTATCTACCGGAGAGTGTGGCTTTTCTGGGTCCACCTTCTTGAGTTGGTTTAAGTAAACCGCAAATAATTCAGACACAGGAAGGAAAAGAAAGAGGAAAAAAAAACACCACATCGCCAAGCCTTTTTCCAAGGCCTCGCTCTAGAGGGTAACAGACGGCAAAAGGCTAAAAGCTGGCCAGGGACAAGCCCTAACCACGACGCCGCCACTCAACTTCAGGAATGCCCTGCGTCTCTGCAGACGGCGATCCCACGGGGGGAACAGGTGCCGCACCCGACAACCCACTCACTCCTGCAGGACGGACCTCCTCCAACTCATACACACGGGCTCATTCCACCTCCCCAAATAAGTTTGGATACCGCAAAGCCGCCAGCTCCGCATCTGCACACCTCCGCCGGGGCGGCGGCGCTCACGCCCTCGTGCCCCGCACCGGCCCCGGCGCGAGCGGGTCCCCCGCGGGCCCTTCCCGGGCTCTACCCGGAGAGGCTCCCCAGACGCTCCACATCGCGCAGGCACCTTCCTCGCCGCGGCCAGAGGGGCCGGCGGCCGGGCAGGC
>CAUYQG010195104.1:0-16830 GCA_963574415.1 Tarsius wallacei
GGCGGTGGCTGGGAGCGGGCCCCTGCACTCCAGTCGGGGTGACCGAGTGAGACCCCAACCCCCCCCCCCCCAAACCAGACTGATGATGCCAATGCCAGCAAAGACGTAGGGCAACTGAAACTCTGTTGAAAAACAGTGGCAAATTTGTACAACTGAATATTAATCCAATGGGGAGAGAAATGAACAGGTTCTCAAAAGATATTTCACAGCAGCATGCAATGAGAATGTTCATAGCAATATTGTTCCAGTTATCCAGTCTGACTTAAAAGAAAACAACCTCCCCCAAGTCAATGGCATACAACATCCATTTTTCACGTCCACAGAGTCCATGGTCAGAACTGAGAAGGGGGACAGCAAAGCAGCTCTCACCAGCGGTGCGACTGCCAGTGTCTGGCTCAGCCTGTCCCCGATGGCTTGTTCACACAGCAGCCTCGGGGCTGGGATGGCTGAGCAGCCAGAACTTTCAGGAGGAATGTTTACAGTAGCCTCCCAGCATGCTGGCCTCAGGGAAGCCAGATTTTTCCATAGCCTTGAGGGCGCTAAGGAAGTTCCCAGAGAACTTCCAGCTCTGGTAAGCTGCCTGGTCTTTTATTTACATAGCCATTTATATTATAGCGTCAGAAGCAACATATTATTTGTATTAGTCTGCTAGAGTGCCATAACAAAATACCACCACAGGTATTTATTTTTCTCACAGATCTGGAAGCTTGAAGTCCAAGATCAAGGTGCCAGCAGGGTAGGGGTCTGGTGAGGCCTCTCTTCCTGGCCTGTGGATGGCCACATTCTTGCTATGTGCTCACATGGCCTTTCCTTTGTACACGTGAAGGGAGGAAAAAAGAGGGAGCTCTTGTGTCTCTTCCTGTGAGGACACACCAGGCCTGTCAGAGTTGGGCCCTACCCTTGTGACCTCATTTAATCTGAATTGCCTCCCTGAAAGCCCTATCTCCAAATACAGCTGCACTGGCGGTTAGGGCTTCCATTCAGTTCATAATGATGTCACATCCACTATTCTATATTAGTTGAAGCAATCACAAGGCTGCCCAGCTCCAGCAGGAGGGGATATAGAACCCATTTGCGAGGAAGGAACGTCAAAGACTGTGGCCCTACTTTAAAACCACAACACAGTCTTATTCATAATAGCCCAAACTGTAGACTATCCATCACCATCAAAATGGATGAATAAATTGTGACACAGTCATCTGACCAAATGCTACTCAGCAATACAAAGGAAGGTACAACCACATGGATGAGTCTCAAAAACATTATTTTGAGCAAAAGAAACCAGATCCACCAAAAAACAAGCCCTATAATTCCATTTATATGAAGTCTAAAAACAGATCAGACTTATCTGTGGTGATGAAAGTCAGAAAGTGGCTGCCTCTTGGGGCCTGGAATTCATTGCAAAAGGGCTTTAAATGACATTTTGTTGTGATGGAAATGTTTCGTATCTTGTTTGGATGGCGGTGACATGGGTATATGCAATTGTCGATACTCTTTGAACTAAACACCTAAGATGTGTACATTTTATTATTATGTGGATTATTTCTATATTCATATAATAATAATAATGAGGGTGCCTGGGTGCTACTCCTAGAGATTCTGATTCAACTTGTCTGGGGAAGATCTTGAATTAAAGGATCTTCAAAAACTCTCCATAGGATTTCAATGTAAAAGGAAGCTGAGGACCACTGTTCCAGGTCAGCTCAGATGCTCAGGTGACATGCAGGCTGAGATAATGTTATCTGTTAGAATCCAATGCTTGCCAGACAACAAGTCACCACACATTTAGCTTAAAACAACTCGAAGTTGTTCTGACAGTTCTAGAAATCAGAATTTCAAAATTAGTCTCAGGGCGTTAAAGCCAGATGTGGCAGGGCCCAGTCCCTACAAGAGAATGTCTCATCTATTGCAGGCCTGCTAAAATAGAACACCATAAACTGGGTGCCTTAAACAACAGAAGTGTATTTCTCACAGTTCTGGAGACTGGAAAATCAGAGGTCAGAGTGGACTACATGTCTGTTGAGGGCTGTCTTCTCTCTTCTCACTGTTATCTCACATGATGGAAGGGGCAATAACTCTTTTCAGTGGGTATCGCACAGGGCACTAATCCCAATCATGAGGCTGGAAAGTCCAAGGTCAAGATGGACTTGGTGTTTGGTAAGGGCTGTCCTTTCACTGTAATCTCACATGGTGGAAGGGGTGATAGCACTTTTCAGTGGGTCTCTCATAGAAAACTAATCCTAATTGTGAGGCTGGAAAGTTCAAGGTCAAGATGGACTTTGTGTCTGGTGAGACTATACTCTCATTGTAATAAATATCACTTGGTCAAAGAGGTGACAAGCCCTCTACAGTAGTACACTTAGAAGGACACTAGTTCCAGTTATAAAGCTGGAGAGTACAAGGTCAAGATGGTCTTGGTGCCTGGTGAGGGCTTTCCTCTCACTGTAATCTCACACCATAAAAGAAGCGATAGCCCTCTCAGTGGGTCTCCTCTAATAGGGCACTAATCCCAATCATAAGGCTGGAAAGTCCAAAGTCAAGATAGACTTGGTGTCTAGTGAGGACAATCCTCTCACTGTAATCTCACATGGTCAAAGAAGTGACATGCCCTCTACAGTGGATCTTTTATTGGGGCCATAATCCCAATCATGAGGCAGAAAAGACCAAGGTCAAGATGGACTTACTGTCTGAGGAGTTCGGTCCTCTCACTGTAATCTCACATGGTGGAAGGAATGATAGCACTTTTCAGTGGGTTTTTCATAGAAAACTAATCCTAATTGTGAGACTGGAAAGTTCAAGGTCAAGATGGACTTTGTGTCTGGTGAGGACTATATTCTCATTGTAATCTCACATGGTCGAAGGAGCGACTAGCCCTCCTCATTGGGTCTCCTATAAGGACACTAATCCCAATCATGAGGCTGGAGTCTAAGATCAAGACAGACTTGGTGTCTGATGAGGACTGTCCTCTCAGTGTAATCTCATGTGGTGGCAGGGACAACTAGCCCTATTCGGTGGGCCTGTCATAGGGCACTATTCCCAATCATGAGGATAGAAAGTCTAAGGTCAAAATGGACTTGCTCTCTTTTGAGGGCTGTCCCTCACAGTAATCCCACATGGTGAAAGGGGCAACTAGCCCTCTTCAGTGGGTTTCTTATAAGGGTACTAATCCCAATAATGAGCCTGGAGAGTCCAAGGTCAAGATCAACTTGGTGTCTGGTAGGGCTGTCCCATCACTGTAATTGCACACGGTGGAAGGGGTGACTAGCCCTCTACAGTGGGTCTCTTATAAGGGCACTAATCCCAATAATGAAGCTGGAAAGTCCAAAGTTAAGATGGACTTGTCTGATGAGGGTTGTCCCCTCATAGTAAACTCACATGGTGGGAGAGGTGAAAGCTCTTTTCAGTGAGTCTCACATAGGGCACTAATCTTAATCATGAGACTGGAAAGTCAAGGTAAAGTTAGACCTGGTGTCTTGTGAGGGAGAGTCTCCTTACTGTAATCTCACACAATGGAAGGGGTGATAGACGCCTTTGTGGGTATCTAATATGATACTCTTCCCAATTATGAGTTTGAAAAGTCTAGGTCAAGATGAACTTGGTGTCTGGTGAGGGCTGGCCTCTCACTGTAATCTCACATGGTGGAAAGGGTGACTAGCCCTCTTCAGTGGGTCTCTCATAGGGCATGGATCCCAGTCGTGAGGATGGAAAATCCAAGGTCAAGATGGACTTGCTGTCTGGTGAGGGCTGTCCCCTCTCAGTAATCCCACATGGTGGAAGGAGCAACTAGCCCTCTTCTGTTGGTCTCTCATAGGGCACTAATCTCAATCATGAGGCTGGAGAGTCCAAGGCCAAGATGGACTTGGTGTCTGATGAGGGCTGTCCTCTCTGTAATCTCACATGGTGGAAGAGGTGACTAACCCTCTTCAGTGGATCTCTTATAAGGGCACTAATCCCAATCATGAGTTTGGAAAGTCCAAGGTCAAGGTGAACTTGAAGTCTGGTGAGGGCAGGTCACCTCATTGTAATCTCACATGGTGAAAGGGGCAATAGGCCTCTTAGTGGGTCTCTAATATGACACTAATCTCAATCATGCGGATGGAAATTCCAAGGCCAAGATGGTCTTGGTGTCTGGTTAGTTTGTTCCCTCATTTTAATCTCACACTGTGGAAGCAGCAATAGCTCTCTGCAGTGGGTCTCTTACAAGGGCACTAATGCCAATCATGAGGCTGGCAAGTCTAAGGTCAAGAAGGTCTTGGTGTCTGGTGAGGGCTGTCCTCTCACTGTATTCTCACACAGTGGGAGGAACCATAGCTCTCTTCAGTGGGTCTCTCATAGTGGACTAATTCCAATCATGAGGCTAGAAAGTCCAAGTTCATGATGGACTTGGTGTCAGGTGAGGGCTGTCCCCCACTGTAATCTCACTTGGTAGAAGGGATGACTAGGCCTCTTTAGTGGGTCTCTTATAACTGAACCAATCCCAATTATGAGGCTGGAAAGTCCAAAATCAAGACGGTCTCGGCGTCTAGTGAAGGCTGTTCCCTTATGTTAATCTCACATGGTGGAAGGGGCGCTAGGTCTTTTCAGTGAATCTCTTATGAGGGCACTAATCTCAATCATCAGGCTCCACTGTCAAGACCAATCATCTCTTCAAACCTGCATCGTCTACTGTCATCACCTTCTGGGTTAGAACTGAACACACGGCCAGGCATGGTGCCTCACACCTGTAATTCCACCTCTTTGGGAGGCCAAGTCAGGAGGATTGCCTGACCAACCTGGGCAACATAGCAAGACTTCATCTCTACAAAAAAAAAATTAGCAAGGCAAGGTGGCGCACACCTTTAGTCCCAGCTACTCAAGAGGCTGAGGTGGAAGTATTGCCTGAGGCCAGAAGATTGAAGTTGCGGTGACCCATGATTTTGCCACACTGCCCTCCAGTCTGGGTGACAGAGCGAGACTGACTCAAAAAAAAGGAAAAAAGATTTGAATGCATGAATCTGGGGAGACACAAACATTCAGACCATGGCACCTCCCTCGCTTCTTCTAGTTTGTAGAAGCTGTTCCCATTTCTTGGCCCATGGTTGTATCACTCCATTCTCTGCTTCTCATCACATCACCTCCTCTGGCTCTGACCCTGTCCTTTATAAGGACTGTTTTGTTATACTGGGCCCACCCAAATGAACCCGGATAATCTCCCCATCTCAAGATTTTTAACTTAATCACCTCCGCACAGCTCCTTTTCCATGTAAAGTAATCTGTTCCCCAGCTCTGGGGATTAGGATGTGGAAATACTTGGAGGCCATTCTTCAGCATACCACGCTGTGCTGTTCAAAATCAACTTTTTCAGATGTCAGAGAGAGGACTAAGTCCTCACCTAAAATCCCGGAGCCCGAAGGGCTTGGAAAGTTTCCACAGCTTCTTAAAAGTGACCTACAAAACATTTCCCATCTCTCCCTAGACTACAGAATTACACATCAGCTGTCCCAAATAACCAGGCCCTGGGGTAGTGATCGCATTCACTGAAAACTCAATTTCCTTCCTCGGGTCCCAGGATGAGCCCCAATACAACGTGAGAACTTGGGAACAGTAACTGCCCTGTGTTCTAAGGGGAATAGGAGTTGCAAACATTAGTTTTAATAGCATGAGGAAAATTTGTAGAAGCATGGACTCTCCTATCTCCCTTTACATAGAGATTGAAAATAGATATCGGGTGATTCTTACAATTGATGTTGGTAGGGCCCATTATAAGTCTCTCTTTCTCTCTCTCTCTCCAGTCAAGCCAATATAAATAGCGATACCTAACTGTGTTTATAGTGTTGTTTCAGTATTACATTCTTGGCATAAAACATCATAAAGAGGCCGGGCCTGGTGGCTCACCCTGTAATCCCAGCACTTTGGGAGGCCGAGGCGAGAAGATTGCCTGAGCCCACGGGCTCAAGACCCACCCGGGCAACTTGGCGAGACCTCATCTCTACAATAAAACAAAAATTATCCGGGCATGGTAACGTGCACCTGTAGTTCCAGCTGCTTGGAATGCTGAGGCGAAAGGATTGCAGGAGCCCAGCAGGTGGAGGCTGTGGTGGTCAGGAGCGTGCCACTGCCCTCCAGCCTGGGTGACAGAGTGAGATTCCAACACAAAAAAACAAAACAAAAAAATCATCGAGAGTCCTTCCTGCAGGTTACAGTTGAGAAGGCTGAGGCTGCCAGATCCCATGGTCGCTGATGTTGCCACCGTGCTGCACAGTGGCTCGAGGACGCTTACTTCACACGGCGCCTCATGTCTCATCTGGCTCAAAGACTGCTTCCTCACGCCCACCTGTGTCTGTCTCTGCCCGGATATACTGGCTTCTTCTTGCCCAATCTTCCCTGATGGATCTGTCATGTTACTTAACAATCTCCTGGAAGTGATTTGCTCCCCACTTAACGGACAACTTCTGGTGAATCAAACGTGTCACGTTGGAAAAAGCTGGACCCCAGAACCCCTTTATGGAGGCCTGAGCAGTCCCAGGATCTCAGTGAAGAAACTATCGGACTAGCATGTCTCTGGGCCCTTTCTACCAATGAACGTCTGTTCTCTTTTCCATAGTGGGAAGTAGCTGAGGAAGATTGGCCCTTCCCTTAACCCCAACCACCGTGGCATCTAGGCCTGGACCACACGTCCTTGGCAATTCAATCCACAAAAGCCCACCAGCCCCTTCACAGGAAAGAGATCGAGTCCTTCATCCCTACCCCACATGTTACTGCTTGTACACTAAGAGACAGGCTGGAATAGCCAAGGTTTCTCTCTAAACTCTGTGTTGACCTCAGGGAGGAAGGTGGCCCTGCTGGCTCCCGCCACCTTGTCCTCTGCCTTTGAGAGAGCCGTGGTCACACTTGTCTCTCCTGCCTCAAACAGAAAGGAAATTGTGTCGCAGTTTAGATAGGCTTTCCCTCCAGAGCTCAGCAGCAAGAAGCAGAGGGTGTCTCCTCTGCTGTGAGGAGACAAGAGGGAGACGCCACAGCCCAGACGCTCCTAAGAGGAAAGCCACAGAAAATCGCAGACCCCAGGCATCTGTTGCTGTCCAGGCTGCCACCTCCAGCCTGAGGACCAATGTCAATCCTCAGAAAGCTTGGAGGCCTGTTCTGCAACCGCCCTCTCTGTCCCAGCGACATACTCTTTCTCTCCTGTGAAGCTTCCCAGGGAAAGGGGTCTCTCTTGCCCCCCACATTCCTCCTGTTAGGGACAAGTCTGCATGCCTGGTTCACATGACCGCACATCTTAATGAGTGAGGCATTGCTCCCCTTTGTCCTGGGTTACCTTTTCAAGAATGTTCAGACAGTGGACAGCCTTGAAGACAGACAACAGTGTCTTTGTCCAAAGCAAAGGGTAGTTTGCTTACACCCTTGGATGACAGAAGAGTATCTCCTTCCAGAGCAAATGGGTAGGCAGGCTTACTGCCCATTATCAAATATTCAGGCCCCCAAACTCAGAGATCATCCAGAGTTGCCAGCTCCTGTCATCTGGCCCCATCATGTTGGGGGTCAGGGAGACAGGGCAATAAAATATGGGTACTCTGGCTACTGTTATTGCTGTGAACTATAACATGGCTTCAGCCAGCATCCACGAATCTGTAACAGCCTGTCATTAGCTGACAAGTGAGGTAAAATCTCAGACTCTTCCAGGCCATTGGTCCTCCCTAGTGCTGGATTCACGGCAAAGCACACCCTCCCCGCTCACCTATCACCCTAGCTTGCTTCTGTCAAAGTCTTCTGTGTCCCGAACACTTAAAGTTTATTGAGTCAGCTAGTATCAGATTTAGAAATATAAAGATTTTGTTTCCAATGTGATGATATGCCATTTCATCTATCACAGACACCTGGGACTCTGCAGTTACAGGGCAGTTCAAAGTTGCACATGTGATCTTTTACTGCCACCTGCTGGCTTCTGTCTAATGTGGCACCGTGGGCAAGCAGATGGTCCGTCTTACCCCTCAGTGCGTCCACAGTTGAATGGACAGATCTAAGAAAAGTAGGAATGAATCTCACAGATCTGAGAAAAGTAGGAATGAATCTCACAGATATAACGTAGAGCAAAATAAGCTAGGTGAAAAAAAAGTATGTGTTGTGTAACTTCATGTGCAGGAAGTACAAAACCAAGTGAAACCAACTACTCAGGGTTTTCCAAAGAAACAGAAGTAATAGATAATGGATGTACAGATACTTGTTTAAGGAACTTACTTAAAGGAATTGGCTCATGTGATTGTGGGGGGCTAGCAAGGCTAAAATATGCAGGGTAGGCGGCAAGCTGAAAACTCCAGCAGGACTTCCGTGTCACAGTCTTGAGGCGAAATCCCTCCTTTTCCCCTGGGAAACGCCAGTCTTTCTCTTAAGGCCTTCAACAGAACGGATACGGCCAACTGACATTATTGAGGGTCATCTCCTTTATTTAAAGTCAACTGATTGTAGATGTTTGTCGCATCTACAGAATACCTTTACAGCAACATCTGGACTAGTGTTTGAGCAAACACCTGGCCACTATAGCCTAGCCACAACGACAAATAAAATTACCCATGGCAGTCAACTGCTTGTCAACTTGGCACCTATACGTATCTCCGTAAACCACAAATAGCAGCACAATCATTCTTGTGTCTAATCTGATACAACTACCCTGGATACAACCAAAAATGTACTAACCCTTTTCCAGAAGAGAATGATGCGAAGTCCTTGAGTGAGGCTTACTCTTCCCTTTGAGATCCTATAGATACTATGATACATCTTATATGATATATGGGAAAAGAGAGGAAAAAACCAAAGATTTTGAATCTCTCTCTCTCTCTCAGCTTCCCGAGTAGCTGGGAGTACAGGCACATGCCACCATGGCCTGCAGAGTTTTTGATTTTTTTGTAGAGACAAGATCTTGTTATATTGCCTAAGGTGGTCTTCAACTCCTGGGCTCAAGTGATTTTCCCGCCTTGGCCTCCCAGAGAACTGGGATTACAGGCATGAGTCATCACGCCCAACTTATTACAGTCCTCATTTCTGTAATTGACCATGTGATCATACCTGATATTTATTGAATTTAGCGAAAAGGTCACATTTCTGTTGCCCAGGCTGGAGTGCAGTGGTGTGATCGTAGCTCACAACAGCCTTGAACTCCAGGGCTCCAGCAATCCTCCCACCTCAGCCTTCTGAGTAGCTGGGACTACAAGACATGTACTACCATGCCCACTAATTAAAAACACATTTGTGCCGGGCTTGGTGGCTCAGCCTGTAATCCCGCGCCTTGGGAGGCTGAGGTGAGTGGATTGCCTGAGCCCGTGGGTTCGAGACCCGCCTGGGCAACTTGGTGAGACCTCATCTCTATAATAAATAAAAAAATTAGCCGGGTGTGGTAGCGCGTGCCTGTAGTCCAGCTACTTGGAAGGCTGAGGCAGAAGGATCGCCGGAGCCCAGCAGGTCGAGGCTGTGGTGGCCGGGAGTGGCCACTGCACTCCAGTCTGGGCAACAGAATGAGACTCCAACTCAAAAATAAAATAAAATAAAAATAAAAATAGAAACACATTCGTTTTTGGGAGAGATGGTGTCTTTGCTATGTTTCCTAGGCTGGTCTTGAACTCCTGGACTTAACAAACTCCCACCTTAGCCTCCCAAAGTGCTGGGATTACATATGTGAGTCACCACACCCAGCCCATAGCTGGTATCTATAACTACTTTCTTCCACTACCCATTTATATTCCATTTGTCCTCAGCAGACATCTAACCTGATTGTGGTTCTTTACCTGGTGGGGTGACCTAAACCTTTATTCCTGGAGAGCGGAGAGCATTAGCAGTCCTGCCTGAATTGGGTTATTTTGGTTTTCCACTGGACTTAATCTCAGGGCACTGTAATTCAAAGAGCTGCATAAAGAATGCCCTTTACTCTAGACGTGCTCCACCTTACTTCCACTGTGGAGTGGCCACCCAATTTCCCCCTTGGTAGCCAGGCACAGTCACCCCAGTCCCTGCAGTAACTCCCTTCGCCTGTTGACTCAGAGACATGAAGAACCCAAAGGGGCTAAGTGGCAGTCTTAACTTCCAGTTCAGTGGAGTTACTGTTTTGTCTCCTAGTAGAAGCATTCATTCCTCCCTTTGTAACTCAGACTTCTAGATCAGCAAGGCATAAGGTCACAAGGACAGGAAGCAAAAGTTTTGCTAGTGGGTCACCAGGGGTAACAGCAAGTGGTGCCACTCCCATTTCCACCCTTGAGTACTGGACATGTGTCTCCTGGCTAGCGGAGAAGCAGCATGTATAGTGGATGCAATTTAGAACATAGACTGTCTCCTGGAGAATACTACCCCAGCCCTACAAGGTATTACCACCTATCCGGTGCTATATCTCAGTTTTTTCTTTTTTTTTGGTTGGAGTCTCACTCTGACACCCCGGCTGGAGTGCAATGGCACGCTCATGGCCACCCCAGAGTCGACCTGCTGGACTCTGGCGATTCTTCCGCCTCAGTCTTCCAAGTAGCTGGAATGACAGGCGTTTGCTACCATGCCTGGCTAATTTTTGATTTATTGTAGAGTTGAGGTTTCGTCAAGTTGCCCGGGCTGGTTACGAATCCGCAGGCTCAGGCAATCCCCTCGCCTTGGTCTCCCAAAGTGCTGGGATGACAGGCTGAGCCACCGAGCCCAGCCATCTGAGTTTTCAAAAGGCCACTCTGCCACTTTATCAAACTTGCTGCATCAGGATGGTTGGAAACACAGTGAGACCAGTGAATCCCATGAGCGTGAGCCATTTCTGCACTTCATTTGCTGTGAAATGAGCTCCCTGATCAGAAGAAATGATGTGCAGCATATACCACAATGGTGAGCATGGCATCCTGTGAGTCCATGGCCAGAAGCATTTTGGCAGAAGCATTGTGTACAGGGGACGCAAATCCATATCCAGAGTGTCTGTTGCAGGAAGAACACAACACTGACCCTACCATGATGAAACAGTCCAATGTAATCAACCTGCTACCTGTAGCTGGCTAATTTGGTGCCATATTGGGGACTCAGTGTTGTTCTCTACTGACAGCACTCATTGATGACTGTAGCAGGTTGGCCTTGGTGAGCAATCCATGTTGCTGAGTCCTGCCACTATGGCCACTTTGTTTATGAGTTCATTTGGGCAATGACAGAGTGGCTGGGGAAAGAGGCTACCTGGTACCCACAGGACAGGTCATCTTATCCTGTCAATTATTAAAATCCTCCTCTACTGATGTCACCCTTTGGTGAGCATTCATATGAGATGCAAATATCTTCATGCTTTTTGCCCATTCAAAGAAGAGAGAGGGTGAGGAGAGAGATAAATCTATTCCCATACCTCTTTCCCAAATTTCCTTGTCACTTATTTTCCAGTAATGTTCCTTCCAAGTCCCTGACCAACAAGCCAAAACCCATGAGTGAATATACAGTTATGCCTCTTGCCATTTTTCTTTCCAAGCAAAAGGAACCACTGGGTACCCTGCCTGAAGCCATGGATTGCTCCCACTGGAAGGATTTACCTTTACCACTGGCCCTCAGTGATGTCCCAGAGAGAGACTGTGGAGTTACAGTATCCATATTTGGGTGGTGTCTGCATATTATGAGGCCCACTGGGCATTGTACCTCTTTTTTGGTTAATAGGAGGAGCAAATGTAACAACTTATCTTCCATTTTATAAGGAATATCTTGACATACCCCACCTCACTGGACCCCCAAAAATTTCACCAAGGTAGAAGGTCCCTGAATTTTATTTATTTATTTATTTATTTATTTTGAGTCAGGGTCTCACTCTGTCACCCAGGCTGGAGTGCAGTGGCAGGCTCATGGCTCACCCCAGGCAGCCTTGACTTCCTGGGCTCAGGAGATCCTTCTGGTTCAGCCTTCCTAGTAGCTGAGACTACAGAAGCATGCTACGACACCTGGCTAGTTTTTTTATTTTTGTACAAACGAGGTCTCGCTATGTATCCCAGGCTGAACTCTTGGGCTCAGGCAATTCTCTTGCCTCGGCTTTCTAAAATGCTGGGATTACTGGCGTGAGCCACCATGCTCATCCATCCCTGAATTTTAGTGGGGATTTACTACACAAGTAGGTTGCATGCAGATGAAGTTTGGGCTTCTAGCTGGCCATCTCTCCCCTGGTACTAGTAGGCCAGGTACCTAGTGTGTTGCCATGTGCCTGCCACTGCACTCCAGCCTGGGTGACAGAGTGAGACTCCTTCCTCCCTCCCTCACCCCTCAGCAGTGTCCAGTGTCTGCTGATCCCACCCTTGTGCTAGTGTAACCAGTGATCAGGGCACACTTATGAGTGGGAACTGGCGGTATTCAGTTGTTTTCTGTGATAGTTTGCTTAGTATGATGGTCTCCAGCTGTATTCAAGTTGCTGCGAAGGCCATGCCTTTATTCTTCTTTATGGCTGCATAATACTCCTGGATATGCACCACATTTTCTTTATCCAGTTCACTTTCAATGGGCAGTAGGGTTGGTTCCATGTTTTTGCTAGTGTGAATGGTGCTGCAATAAAGGTGTGTGCAGGCATCTTTTTGGTAGAGTGCTTTGTGTTTCTTTGGGTATATTCCCAGAAGAGGGATGGCTGGATTGTACGGAAGCTCTTGTTCTTTGAGAAATTGCCATACCACTTTCCACAAAGGTTGTATTAGCTTATATTCCCACTAACAGTATAGAAGCATCCCCTTTTCTCCATAGCTGAGCCAGCGCTTGTTGTTTTTTGACTTATTGATGGTAGCCATCCTTATTGGTGTTGGGTGCTATCTCATCATAGTTTTTATGTGCATTCCTCTGACGATTATTGAGGCTGAACATTTTTTCAAGTGTTTGTTGGCTGCTTGTATGTCATCCTTTGAGAACTGTCTGTTCATGCCATGCAAAAGGAGCCACTGGGTGTCCATATTTGGGTGGTGTCTAGAGTAGTTGTTACATCCTGTTCACTAGGTCCAGTCAGTCATTACCTGTCATTATTTATGACGGTCCAATCTGTCACTAATATAATGGACCAATGTGGTATTTTGTGGAAGGGAAAGGTGATCAAGATCCCTGCAGACCAAATATGACAGGATGGGGAGTATGATATACCCCTAAGGTAAGACAGTTCATTATGGACTGAATTATGTTCTCCCCAAATTCTTATGTTGATGTCCTAACCCCCAATGTGACTATATTTGGAGATAAGAACTTTAGGGAGTTAATTAAAATTAAACAAGGTCATAAGGGTGGGGCCCTTATCCCATAGGACTGGTGAACTTATAAGAAGAGAAAGAAGTCGGGCATGGTGGCTCAAGCCTGTAATCCCAGCACTTTGGGAGGCCAAGGTGAGAGGATTGCCTGAGACCAGGGATTCGAGACCAGCCTGGGCAAGTTGGGGAGACCTTGTCTCTACAATAAATAATAATAATAATAAACTATCTGGGCATGGCAGCACATGCCTGTAGTTCCAGCTACTTGGAAGGCAGAGGTGGAAGGATGCCTTGAGCCCAAGAGGTTGAGGCTGCAGTGGCCGTGAGCATGCCACTGCACTCCAGCGTGGACAACAGAGTAAGATTCTAACTCAAAAAAAAAAAAACAAAACAAAACAAAAAGAAGAGGAAGATACACCAGAGATCTCTCTGCACATATACATAGAGCAAAGGCCATGGGAGGACATAGCCAAAAAGTGGCTGCCTGCAAACCAAGAAGAGAAACCTCACTAGAAATCAAATCTACTGGCTTGTCTGTCTAGGACTTGTGAAAAAATAAATTTCTGTTGCTTAAACCACGCAGTCTGTGGTATTTTGTCATGGCAATCCGAGCAGACTAATTCAAGGGTGCAGGCCTTGCCAGCTGAAAGAAAATTGCTTCTGGTAACCTTTATTAACAGTCATTGAGGAAAAAGCATTTGCCAGATTGATAGCTGAAAAACAGGGGCCAAGAAGCATGTTAATTTACTCAAGCAACAAAACCACATCTGTAATAGCAGTTGTAATTGGAGTGACCATCGGTTGTCTCCAGGGTCATTCTCCTAGATCCATCTTTCTTCTGCACAGGCCAAATAGGTTACTTGAATGGGAATGTTTTGGAAATCACTATCCCCACTTTGTTCAAGTCCTTGGAGGTGGCATTAATCTCTGCAATCTCGCCAGGAATGGGGTATTGCTTCTGGTTTGTTATTTTCCTAGGAAGAGGCAGTTTTAGTGGCTTCCACTTGGCCTTTTCTATTACAAGAGCTCTCACTTCACAGGTCAGGGAACCAGTGGGGGATTCTGCCAGCTTCTGAGTGTCTACCTCAGTTATTTCTGGAACTGGGGAAACAACCACAAAATGGGTTTGGGGACCCACTGGCCCACTGTGAGATAGACTTGCATAAGCCGCTACTCGAATGGTGACCACAGTAACATTTTGGGTCTCCTGGGTCCATGTCAATACATTCAGCCTGTTCCTTCCATCATTATCCCACACCCTAAAACCCATTCCCACACATATCCGTCAGATTTCTGTCTATGTAAGTTCAAAAAATGAAGGCAGTTCTTTTAGAGCATAATGTACCTCCTCATGGGTCACGCTTTGCAGCTCACCTTTTGAGGCCTGCAGGGACTTGAGTCTAGTTATAGTTCTAGAAGCAGAGATAGGTGTCTAGCAGAAGTTCTGAGGAGAATCAGTGATGTCTCGTAAGGCAACTATCTCAGAAGAGGCTATTACGGACTCCTCAAGGGGTACCATGGTGAACATCCTCAGATGAATGTTGCAAAGCATCCACAGAATTTAGGGGTTCAGTTCAATGTCTCTAGCTTCATCAGGACCCGCCCATAGGCTCCCATGCAAATGAGCAGGACCTTGCTTCTTCCCTATCCCTGCCTTTACTTTACAGCAGCAGTTCCCTGAGAGGTTGGGAATTCAATTTGCATTGTAATTCAACCGCGTGCAGGACAAGAGTCTGGATTTGGCTTTCAGAAATCTCCGCACTGTGGCTATAGGAGATCAGGACCTTTTCCCCAGGATAGACATGGATACTTTTTAGTCTGCTCTGTGGTGGCTGAGCTGGGAATTTGAATCTGAGTTCATCTTTTTCTCTCCTTACTTTGTCAAGCATAATTAAGAGCAACACTATTTTCTGCTCAATTTGAACCCAAATGTGCCCTGAAAATTAAAGTCTATTTTTAAAAATCCACTGTTTCACCTATTGAACAGTTCACCCCCCCACCCCGATAATTTCTGGCAACCACTGATCTGTTTACTGTCTGTATTTAAACTCCGTTAACAAAAACTTTTAAACAAAAATATTTAATAGGTTTTGGCGTTTTTACAGACTGATTCCACTTTTATAGTGAGTGCTTTCTTTGGAAATGAGTGTCTTTGACCTCAAAGTTACAGGTGTTATCAGTGATCATATCTGCAACTCTGGAACTTGGGCTCCACCTCCTAAGGTAACAACAAAGTTTTTTTTTAGTTGAAAAAGGCCAGGCCATCCCCCCACCTCTTCTTGCAGGTTCCATCCATGAGAGGGAAGCTGGGACTAATTATTTCGAAAACTTTCCACCCTGCTAATCTATGCCTCACATCCTTGTCAGCCCCGGCAATAATCTAAAGTTTAAATCCCCTTTGTAGTCTCATTTAAAAATTTCTTTCTATACCTTCACTCCCCTAACTCAATCTTCCACTCTTTCTCATGCAACCTAACTTTACCACTATGTCCTCTAGAACAGGGGTCCCCAACTGGGCTGTGTAGCAAGAGGTGAGTGGCGGGTAAGTGAGCAAAGCTTCATCTGTATTTACAGTCGCTTCCCATTGCTCTGTGCTCCGTTTCCTGTCAGATCAGAGCTGACAAGCCTGCCTCCATTTCCAACATCTTATCTTTGTGAAGCAGGGTTTTCTGCAGTGACAGCCAAAACAAGATTATGGAGTGAACTGGATGTAAGCAACACACTTCGAGTGTTACTGTCTCCCATCACCCCCAGACAGGACCATCTAGTTGCAGGTAAAAAAGCTCAGGGCTCCCACTGATCCTGCATTATGGTGAGCTGTATAATTATTTAATTACATATTACAATGCAACAGTACTAGAAATGAAGTGCACAATAAGTGTAATGTGCTTGAATCATCCCGAAACCACCCCCCACCCGATCTGTGGAAAAATTGTTTTCCATGAAACTTGCCCCTGATGCCAAAAAGGTTGGGGATCGCTACTCTTCAGAATGCCTCTTCTCGATCAATAAAATTACCTAAATCCTTGACTTCTTTGAAGACTGTTCCTCCAACTCCTGGTTTTGGTGGAATCCTTGATCTGAGGACTCTTCTTCCACGGGTTTTCTGCTGATTTCACTTATTTCTCCAGTGAGAATGCTGGCTCCAGGCTACTAAATCTTCCAGTTCATTTCAGCTCTTTCCTTCCCCTGGGTGACTTTCAGTTTCTACTTAGAGAACTTTCTAATTGCTAATACTTTATTTCCTTGCCCCCAACTTGGTTCTTACCACTCCAAGCCTGGCCTACCTATGAAATCTTTAAACGTTTTACCACTACTTCCGATCTTTTCCTCTTCCTTTTTGACCTCCATCTTCTTCCTCTCAACTCCATCCCTCCAACCTTCATTTCTTGGCTACCAAGCCTAGATTCCCTAAGTCATCTCCTAAGGTGTTCCTCCAACCATCCTTGCCCCTTCACCGATATGACATCGGCGTGCATGGGGTGAAGCTGCTCCATGAGTTCTTGACTTTGTTGCAGCAAGGAATTTCAGAGCCAGTCTGAAGTCTAGAAGTTTATTAGAAAGGAAGACCAGTTCAAGAGAACACGGTGCCGTAAAGGAAAGGACACACCCTTGCCTTTAACAAGAAGCTTTACATCATGTTTACAACGATGTTTAC
>CAUYQG010195105.1:0-20059 GCA_963574415.1 Tarsius wallacei
TATCATAAAAGATTAAACACTTTATTTTTAAAGATCAGAAAACAGGGAAGTATTGTATCTGCTTTCAGTTACCTCTATTTAACATTGTACAGGAAGCTTCTACCGGTACAGTAAAGCAAAAGGCAAAATAAACAAGCAAAATGAAAGAAAGTCACACAAATTGGAAAGGAAGAAGGTGACATGAATCTTCATGTACAAAATCCCTCCAGGAATCCACAGAAAAAAATTTAGAAAGTCACAGAATATAAGATGAATATATAAAAATGAAGTATATTTCCAAATACAAACAACACCCAATTAAGTGATTCCATTCACAGTAAAAAAAGAATAAAACATTCCAAATGATGTTTTAGACATGTATACCAACAACTACAGAACATTGCTGAGAGAAATTAAAGATGATCTATAATTAATTAAAATGGATCCCATGTTCATGGATTGAAAAACTCAGCAGTGTTAACATAGCAGTTCTCCCCACATTGCTTTATAAATTCATTATCTTTCTGGAAAACTTGCTTAAGCTCTCCGAACCTTTCCTAATCTACAAAATGGACACAATAACCCCTTCCTTGCAAGTAGTTGTGAGGATTAAGTGAGATAATATATGTGCAATGATTAGCATGGTATATGGCACAGATTAAGGCTTGGATAAATGGGAGGAGACAGACAAGGATTTTCAGATGTTACTTCTGATGGAGGTGTGAGCTATTTTAGGGTGTTGTCTGTATTTCTGTTCAATTTTGATTACAACTTTTACTTTTGCTAAATTTTATCAGCCTGTACTAACTTCTCATTTCACAGAGCTTATGTTAATTTGAATAACCTAGTTAAAGTTACACCAACTGGCTTAGAAATTCATGTCTGACATGAAGGAATTATTCAAGGCCACCTTTTGTTTGACAGTCATAGAAACTGAGTTCCATGATGCTGAATGATTTTTCAGGAATGTTCATTTATTTGTTCAACAGCATCTATGTAATGCTTATTATGTGCCAGAGACTGAAAGTATAGCAGTGATAAAGAAAAATTTCCACCATGGAGCTCACATTCTAGAGAGGGAGACAAATGATAAACAGATTAATAAGTATAAAAACAAACATGGTGTCATGCATTAAGTGCTATGAAGAAACAGAAAACAGGGTGAAGATATAAAGAGATTTTGGGTGCTGTTTAGCCAAGCGGACAAGGTAGGTCCTGTGGGGAGACGACACTTTATAAGATACCAGAGAGTGAGGGAACCAATAGTTATAGTAACTATTTTGTACTTCTAAAAAGTTGTATTCTGAGCCGGGCTCGGTGGCTCAGCCTGTAATCCCGCGCCTTGGGAGGCTGAGGTGAGTGGATTGCCTGAGCCCGCGGGTTCGAGACCTGCCTGGGCAAGCGAGACCTCATCTCTACAATAAATCAAAAAATTAGCCGGGTGTGGTAGCGCACACCTATAATTCCAGCTACTTGGAAGGCTGAGGCGGAAGGATTGCCTGAGCCCAGCAGGTCGAGGCTGCAGTGGCCGGGAGCAGCCACTGCACTCCAGCCTGGGTGACAGAGTGAGACACCAACTCAAAAAAAAAAAAAGTTGTATTCTGCTAGGCATAGTGGCTCACACTTATAATCCTAGCTACTCAGGAGGCTGAGGCAGGAGGACTGCTTGAGCCCAGAAGCTTGAGGCTGCAGTGAGCTATGGTCACACCACTGTATTCCAGGCTGTGTAACAGAAGGAGCCCCTGTCTCTTAAGAAAAGAAGATGGCCGGGCTCAGTGGCTTAGCCTGTAAGCCCAGCACTTTGGGAGACCGAGGCAAGTGGACGCTGCTGGGGCTGTGAGTGACGGAGTGAGACTCCAACTCAAAAAAAGAAAGAAAGAAAGAAAAAAAGTTACATTCTGTGATCAAATAAATTCAGAAGATGTAAGATGACAGATTCCTTCCTAAGCACTTTCCAGGGGTTCTATTATGCAAATTTGCAAAGAGCATTTCCAGGAGGAAAATGTGGTTTGCACCACTTCTCAAACTTTTTTGACCGTGGCACTCTCTATATTAGAGTGTGTTGCAGAACCACCGTTCCATCGAGCTAGAAAATACTGGGTCGGCAACCACAGAGAATGGGAACTGTGATAGACCACAGCTGGTGATATGGTTTTCTTGGGAGTAGGCACTGGCATTTTAATAGCACAGCACGCTGTGCTCAGGGTTTATAAGCCATAGGAGAATGATGGCAGACTTCCAGCCAGAGGCATCATTTTCCTGAAGAGACACTCAACTCTGTCAACTCTTCTTAGTAAGCTTCTTCATGGTGGACAAGTGTGTGACAGCCAAGATGAAATTAGCAAATATAAAACATGCATCAGAAAACACCAGCCCACCTTTACCACCCACCAATGGTGCAAAGAAAGATGTGCCAGAGAAACTCAAGTCAAGGAAAGAAAATGCGGGGATTACCTTCTTCCTGGAACTATAATTTCTATTTAAACGGACGAGCTATTCCTCAGAGGGAACATGAGGCCTGGTGAAAGGCATTGGCCTAGGAGGCAGAGGACCTAGGTCTTGATGGTCACGATGACAGGTTCACTGGGTGACCTTGGGCAAGTCACGTCTCCCAAGGAGACGTCTCCTCTGGGCCTAGTAGCCTCATCTATCACATGGGAGTCTTCAGATCTCAGACCGTGACTTAAATCTAGGGGAACAGTAGGCACTGGTGGGACCTGGACAAAGTCCTTCAGCCACACCTAAGCTAACCTGTCTAAAAAATATCATAATCACAAGGAAAATAACAACTAAAACTCCACTTACTGAACCGAGTCCCCACATAATAATCAAAACTATTCCATAAGGTATTCGTTTATCAGCTTCAAGCTTATAGGCAAAGAAACTGGCTCAGAGAGGAAGTCAGTTGCCCAAGGTCACACAGCTTCTAAAGGGCTGAGCTGTCATTTGATCCCTAAATCCTGTGCTCTTGGAATACCCTATCCAAATCCTTTGTACCTTTTGGTGAGGGGTGGGGTTCTTTCTTAGCCCATGCCAAAACCCTGTCACCCTGGACTTTTCACGAGTCACTGTCAAAGTCTTTGACGACTGCTGTTTAGGCAGAAAAGCAGGTGTCAGACACAGATGTTCCTCAATGAATATTAGTTGGAATGAATGAATTAATGGTATTGGAAAACAGCAGGCAAAATGACATTTCATCCCACATTTCCAATGATTAGTAACAGATTGACTGAATCTGGTCAAATGCTGGGGCCTCAGATACAAACCAGCAGCATTCTTAGGCTAGTCTGATGGAAGACACAGGCCCATAAGCAGATACTAATGTGGGGTGATGCGTCACTTAACTGTGTTCTGAACAAAGGGCATGGTGAGGACTGAAGATTTGATCTGTGTGCTGAACATAGTCATATTCACCCATCTTGGAAACACTGATGGATATAAAGGAGAATGGTGGTTGGTCATCGCAGAAATAGAGAATGCCAGAATCAGAGGTGCGAGTGGGTTATATGGAGCCCACACTCTCCAGGGACTGGTGTCTGACCCCCTGGCAGAGCGGACCAGAAGCCACAGGCCCATGAGCTGGGCCTGCCCAACACACAGAACACTCCCTGAATGTCTGGGAGTCTGGGATTTCTGAGGGAGCACTCTTCTCAGCCTGAGGAGGGTCTTGCTCTGTTGTCCAAGCTAGAATGCAGTAGTGCGGTCATAGCTCACCGTAACCTCAAACTTCTGGGCTCAAGCAATCCTCCTGCCTCAGTCTCCTGAGTAGCTGGGA
Organism: Tarsius wallacei; assembly: GCA_963574415.1. NCBI lineage: Eukaryota > Metazoa > Chordata > Mammalia > Primates > Tarsiidae > Tarsius > Tarsius wallacei. The sequence continues at coordinate 3,755 of CAUYQG010195105.1, forward strand.
CAAGCATGAACCACCGCACCTGGCAAATTTTACCATTATTATTGGTTAACAACATTAACCTTCAGGAGCTTGAGCCAGTCCTTCTGATAACAATCCCTCTCTTCCCTGCCATATGGAGCTGACAGAGCGCACACATCTAAAGCAGTGAGGATCAAACTTAATTGGTGGCAGCCTAAGCATGAGTTTAAACATATATATTATTGCAAAAGTCATCCATGTCTAGTATTGAGAAAAATACAGATCAGCAAAAAGAGCAAAAAGTAAAATAATTGCTAAGCCTGCCACTAAAGCTACTGAGTGTTAGTATTTTAGTGTAAAGTCTGACATATACATTCTATACTTACATATAATATAAATATATGAATAAGAAGCTTTTAAAAACAATGAACTCAGGTTCTATATGCTGCCTGAAATGGTACTTTCACAAAATCAAATCGTATCATGAACCTGTGTCCAAGTGAAAAAATAGATATCACTAAACATAGTGACAATATGTTTCATCATACCATACTTTTATTATATAGCACGAAGGAGAACCCCAAAAAGCCCATAATTTATTTATTAAAAATTATATATTGGCCGGGCTCGGTGGCTCAGCCTATAATCCCGCACTTTGGGAGGCCGAGGTGAGTGGATTGCCTGAGCCCGCGGGTTCGAGACCCGCCTGGGCAACTTGGCGAGACCTCATCTCTACAATAATTCAAAAACTAGCCGGGCGCGGTAGCGCGCGCCTGTAGTTCCAGCTATTTGGAAGGCTGAGGCGGAAGGATTGCCAGAGCCCAGCAGGTCAAGGCTGCGGTGGTCGGGAGTGGCCACTGCACTCCAGTCTCAGTGACAGAGTGAGACTCCAACTCAAAAAAAAAAAAAATTGTGTATTTATTCTTACATGTTTAAACTTAAGTCACCTTCAAAGTATTCTCCGTTTGATGCAATACACCTATCAAGATGCTTTTCCACTGCGAAAAACAGTTTTTGAACTCGTCGATTTTGATGCCTTTAGGTGCTTCTGCTGTTTTTTGTTTCATCTCTTCCATTCACATCATGTATTTGTCTGAGAACTTTTTTCATCAGAGAAACAAAAAAAAAAGTTGCTCAGGGCAAGATATGGTGAATAAGGGTGAATGAGGGTGGGTAATGGCGGTCGTGCCATTTTTGGTCAAAAACTGCTGAACACTCAGCGTGGTGTGGGCGGGTTGTTCATGTTAAGTTGTCCATCACGAAATGGGCAAACACACTGAAAGAATCTCCCCCAAAATTTCACTGAAGCCAAATGCAGCCTCTCACAATGCTAGCTGGTATGCAGATGCCGATGGATTCTTAGCACACTAACCTGGTGGAGGAAGCTTGTGCTACAAGGGGTTTGCCCTCCAAAAAACAATTTTTTTTGTCCCTTCCCCATATTTATGATATATTATGTGATACATAAGAACATACCATAACCCTTATTATATGGTATACATACCTAAGTAAATATATCAAATCCATATGACTGACCATTTATACTGTTTCTGATTTTTTAAATTGATAGACAATATTGTAAAAAGCGTCTTAAACTTCCCTCTTTATGAAACTTCCTGAATATTTTTTAAACTATGGAATTGCTGCACCAAAGATTATAAACATTTTAAGAACGTTATTAAACACTTCCAAATTTTCACCCCACCCCTCCTCACCTCAAGCAATTGCTCCAACTGACACTTTTCTTTCTGCATACGCTAACCAATAGGCAGTCTGGTCCTTTTTACTCTTGATCAACATGGGAGACAAAAACTGATGTCTTGCTTTTATGTTCATTCCTTGCAACTGAGTTGAGCATCTTTTCCTATGCTTCCTGCTGCCTGTGTTGATTCAGAAGTATGTTGGTGTCCACTTTTCTATTGGAATGTTCAACTTTTTCTTATTGATTCTTTTTTAATTTTTTACTTCACTCACTTTTATGCAGCTATTTTATTATTATGTAGCTACATCTATCATTTTTAATGCTTAGAAGAGCCTTCTTTCTTTTTTGGATTAAATAATATTTCTTGATATTTGGTTATGGTTTTGGCTTTGATATTATCATTCCTTAGGGGAGGGCTTTCAGTCACTGAAGTCGCAGAAATTCTCTATATCATTTAACATATACAAAGTGTGGTTAATTTTAAAACATGCCTAGAAATTCTTTGACATTATGGAAGAGGCTTTCCTATATATTTCAATATTATACAAATATTTCTCCCTATTTTTGTCTAATTGCCCTAAATGTCTCATTGACATTTAAATCTTTAACGTTACTAAGATTTATTTTGTTGTATGATGTGAGTTAGGCATCTAACTTTTTTCAAAATGGCTAGTCAGTTGTACCACCATTTATTGAATAGTTATTTTTTCCCTTTCCTTTTGAATCTGAGATGTTGCCCTTACAATGTACCAAATTGCTGTATACCCTGGGTCTTTTCAGAACCATCTGTTCTGTCTCATTAGTGTGTCTATCTATTCTGATTTTAGAACTACATTATTTTCATAGTGCACAATGTTGACACTTTTTTCATTTTCACTCAAGCATGTCTGTTTTTTATTTCTGACAATGAAACTCTTCTATGATAAAAGAGAAAATGGTGACAAAAATGGTAAATACCTCACAAAATTGCTGTAAAGTTGAGATAACATAAGTGAAAGTTTTGGGCACATGGTAATCTTTGAGAAAAACTAGTTATTTTTGTGTTGTTTTATTCTTCTTGGAGATTTTCAAACCAACAGTGGTTAGAATTTTAAATGATGTATTAGGTACCATATAGGCTCATCTCAGGTGGGTGTCTGGTTCTTACTGCTCTCTTCTCTCATTCTACATTTGAGTCTTCCCAAGGAGCCTTTTTCTACACCACATGATCTATTTTCTGCTTTCTTTGCAGTCTTTTTTCTAATTCTTTTTTTTATTTAAAAAATTTTTTATTTTAAAGATGTGGGTTACAATTCAGGTTTAGTTATACAAATGTTCATTATGCTCTAAGTCCATCCAAGTTGCTGTGAAATTCATAATTTTGTCCTTCTTTGTGGCTGCGTAATATTCCATTGTGTATATGTACTACATTTTTTTTAACCAGTCCAGTTTTGATGGGCAACACAGTCAGTTCCATGTTTTTGCTACTGTGAATAATGCTGCAATAAACATTCATGTGCAGGTATCTTTTTCATAAGTGGTTTGAGTTCCTCCGGGTATATTCCCAGAAGGGGGATTGTGAGGTTGTATGGAACGTCGATTTTTAGATCTTTTAAAAATCACCAAACTGTTTTCCACAGAGATTGTACTAGTTTACACTCCCACCAACAGTGTAGAAGTGCTCCCTTTCCCCCGCATCCTCTCCAAAAGGGTTATACTTGCAGTTTTGTCACATAGGTATATTGTGTGATGGTGAGGTTTGGGGCTCTATTGAGCCCATCATCCAGATGGTGGGCAAGATACCCAATGGGTGATTTTTTAGCCCTTATGTCACTCCTCCCCTCCCCTTCCTTTAAGAGTGCCCAACGTCTGTTGTTCCCATGCTTATTCCCATGTGTACCCAGTGGTTAGTGTCCACTTAAAAATAAGAACGTGCTGTATTCAGTTTTCTGTTTCTGTGATAATTCACAGAGAATAATGGTCTCCAGCTGCATTCATGTTGCCACAAAGGACATGATTTTATTCTTATTTTATGGCTGTGTAGTATTTCATGGTGTATATCTACCAAACTTTTTTTATCCAGTCCATCGTTGATGGGCACCTAGGTTGGTTCCACGTTCTTGCTATTGTGGATAATACTGCAATAAACATACGAGTGCAGGTGTCTTTTTGGTAGAATGGTTTATGTTCCTTTGGGTACATACCCAATAGTGGGATTGCTGGGTTGAATGGTAATTCTATTTTTAGTTCTTTCAGAAATCTCCAAATTGCTTTCCGTAGGGGTTGAGGGGTTTCATTCTCACAAACTTTGTAGGTGTGTTCCCTTTCCTATGCAGCCTCACCAACGTCTGTTGTTTTGTGACGTTTTAATAGTAGCCATTCTGACTGGTGTGAGATGCTATCTTATTGTGGTTTTGATTTGCATTTCTCTGATGATTAGTGATATTGAACAGTTTTTCATGTTTGCTGGCTGCTTGTAAGTCTTCCTTTGAGAAGTGTCTTTTCATGTCCTTTGCCCGCTTTTTAATGGGGTTATTAGTTTTTTTCCTGTCAATTCACTGGAGTTCTTTGTAGATTCTGAATGTTAGTCTTTTGTCAGGTGCATAGTTTGCAAATATTTTCTCCCATTCTGTAGGTTGTTTATTAACTTAGTTGATGGTTTCTTTTGTTGTGCAGAAGCTCTTTAGTTAGATTAGGTGCCACTTGTCAATTTTGGGTTTTTTGCTGCTTTTATTTTTGAAGTCTTAATCATGAATTCATTGTCTAAGCTAATGTCCAGAAGAGTGCTCCCTAGGCTTTCTTCTAGGATTTCTATAGTTCAAGGCCTTATGTTTAAGTCATTAATCCATCTTGAGTTAATTTTTGTACATGGTGAGAAAATGGGGTCCAGCTTCATTCTTCTGCATATAGTTAACCAGTTTGCTCAGCATCATTTGCTAAATAGGGTGTCCTTCCTCCAGTGTTTGTTTTGGTTGATGTCAACGAAGATGAGATGGTTTGAAGACAGTGGTTTATTTTGGGGTTCTCATTTCTGTTTCCTTGGTCTATGTGTCTATTTTTGTACCAGTACTATACTGTTTTGATTATTGTAGCCTTGTAGTAAAGTTTGAAGTCTGGCAATGTAATGCCTCCAACTTTTTTTGTTTTGTTTTGTTTGTTTGTTTAGGATTACTTTATTTGGGCTCTCTCTCTCTTTTTTTCTTCCATATGAATTTAAGTATTATTATTTTTAAATCTGTGAAAAATGATGCTGGTAATTTGATAAGGATTGCCCTGAATCTGTAGATTGCTTAAGAAATATGGACATTTTAACAATATTGATTCTTCCGATCCATGGGCATGGAATGTTTTTCCTTTTGTTCATGTCATCTTTGATTTCTTTCGGCAGCATTTTATAGCTCTCATTGTAGAGATCCTTCACCTCTTTGGTTAAAGGTATTTCAAGGTGCTATATATACATATATATAGTGTGTGTGTACCTATTGTAAATGGGATTGTGTTCTTGATTTGGTTCTCAGCTTGAACACTGCTGGTATATAGAAATGCAACTGCAGCTGATTTTTGAGCATTGATTTTTGAAACCTGAGATTCTATTGAAGTTGCTTATGAGTGCTAGGAGTCTTTTGGTGGAATCTTTAGGGTTCTCTAGATATAGAATCATATCATCTGTGAACGCAGATAACTTCCTTTCTTCCCATTTGGATACATTTTATTTCTCTCTCTTGCCTGATTGCTCTGACTAGGACTTCCAGCACTATGCTGGAAAGGAAGGGTGAGAGTGGGCATCCTTGTCTTGCTCCAGTTCATAGGGGAAACGCTTCCAGCTTCAGCCCATTAAGAATGATGTCGCAGTGGGTTTGTCTTTGAACACATATTAACATTTAGTAAAACAAACCCAGTACTCCTCACTCCATTTTTCTTTTCCAGCTTTTTTTTTTTTTGCTATTCTTTCATATATTCTAAAATCAAATTTAATATCTATATAAGCACCTTTAAAATAATTTTATCAAGTACAAAAATAGCTTTTTTTGATAGAAATAGTGTTAACATACAGATTAAATTGGGGAGAGTTCCAATATTGAGCCCTCTCATTTGGGTTAATAATATATCATCTATTATGTCCCCTGGTCAAGCTTGTTCTGCATATATGTTATACATATTTCTATTAAGTTTAAATTGCTCTTACTATATAGGAAAGCTAGATATAGATGTAGATGTAGATACAGATGTTGATACACACACATTGTTGACTTTTTTGCAATAGATTTTCTTACTAAATTCTTTGAACTTTTAAAAATTTAATCTTCTTGACTTTCATATGTCAATATCTCAGCAACAGCGAATGACAACTGTAACTCCCTTTTAAGTATTTTTAAATCTCAGCAGGGCTGATAATCCTAGGTACTGATAAGTATGCCTTACCAGTCTTTACATTTTAAAATACTTCAGTACCAGTTGATAAATAGTGTACCAGTTAACAGCTAAGTACAACAAAATCAGTTAATGATACACATTCTAATGTACATTTGTTAGTCCAAGCTAATGGCTATAGCATATGACAACAGCTGCCGATAAGTGGGCCTCCCATCATAGTGACATCTGAGCAATTTCTGTAGCTTTCTCTGCCAGTCAGGTCCATTTCATAGAAGCCAGCGTGGCATCATGACACGTGCTTTAGGAAGTACTATATAATTAGGAAAATGTTTTCCAACATGTGGGCTGATGACCCCGGGGATCTCTCAGATCCTTCTAGGGGCTTATGAAGGCAAAACTATTTTTACAATAATACTGAGACTCACTTGCCTTTTTCACCCTCGTTCTCCCAAGAGAGCAAGTGGCATTTTCCAAAGGTTACATGATGTGTGATATCACAACAGATTGAATGCAGACCTGAGAATCCATCTGACTTCTATTAAGTCACACATTAAAGAGATTTGCAAAAGTGGGATGAGAATTTTCTCACTATTATTTTTGTTTTGGAAGATATAATTGTTTCCCTAAAAATGTTATTTATGTTGACCGTCTGTATCCCTATTATTGTTAGTTTTGAGTGAATAAATACAAACATTTTAAAGTTCTGTCTTCATTTCTAGTATGATAAGTATTGATAGATATAACCCACACAAATGAAAGCTCCATAGGTATTCTTAATAGTTTTTAACACTGTAAAAGTGTTCTGAGACCAAAAAGTTCGAGAAAGACAACTATAGGAAAACCTACAATTTGTTATTATGCCCAACTCATGTAATTGCTCCTGCCTTATAGTTTAGTTTTTACTTTGGTTTTATTGTTATTGGGCTATAATTCTTGGTTTAAATAGTAATTGTGCAGTGTTTTGATGTTTATACATTCAAGGTTTTCTAATAAAATATTAAAAATGAAACCCAGATTGAAGATACAGTGGAGTTTGCAGAAGTTTCTTAATGTTCTTTTTAAATATTATACACATGAATCTTCTGACTGTGGAAGAACAAAGAAGAAATTATATTAATAATGAACCATGCTGGAAATAGCTTCTGATGTTGTGCACAAGCCACAACCCGGCATGTCTTTTGATACTGTGTAAAGAGATGGTGCAAAATAAAACACATAATTTGTATAAGTGGAATGAAAAAATATTTGGTTATTTCAACAAAAATAATACAAGTGCCTTTGTATCACTAGTGTAAATGTTGATCAGATGATCAAAGAGTGAACAAAAAAAGAAAAGTTGAAAGTGTTATACTTTCACATTTCACCGGACTGGCAATTCTGTTCTCCTAAAATTCATGGTTTAAAAAAGAAAATTTTCTCTCATCAATGGGGAAAATTATAAATAACCTTATATATCAGTTTCACATAAAAATCAAAACTTCTAAAAATTATCAGGATATCAATAAAATAAATGAAAAACGTAGAAAATACCATCTGCATGTTTAAAAATAATTGGACGTTCTCAGACATAAAATATTTTATAGAACTTCAAAAAGAAGAACAATGTCAATATGAGCTTATTTATGACAATCTAAATTATGGACCTGCTTGTTGCAAAAATATTTATCTACCAATATGAGAAAACAACTTTTTTGAAAATGTATAAATCAAGGCAATAAAATTTCAATCATTACCGAAGACATCTCAACTGGATCATATAAAATGGTTTTAATAATTTACTGAAAATGTGAAATTCAAGACTTTGAAGATAATTTAATGGTTTTTGCTGATCCCATGAAGCAAGAAGGAATAACATCTGAAATAATTCATCAAAATTTACTGTTGACACATGAGAAAAATGGTTTCAATAAGAAATATTTCCATGAAAACCTTATTAGATCTTGTACAAGCAATGCCTGTGAAAAACTAGGGAAACAGTTCTAATTTTAGCCAAAATTTTAGGAAAATTTTTGGATGTTTTAATTTGGCACAAAGCCACTAAATTCAATTATCCCTAAATGATACAATAAAAATGCATAAAGCAAATAAGTAATTATAAAGGTTTTCTCAATGAACTTTTAATTTATTATCATGCATCATATAGCATCAAGAAAAATGTAATAATACATTGGAAGACTTAGGAATTGAAACAATAAAAATTAGAATGTTTGGGCCCTGATGGGCAGCCTATAATATTATGGTTATATAAGAAGTTTGAAATTATATCAAGTTTATCAATTTACCAAAATAGCATAATAGGAGCAAACATTTAGAAAAATTATCCATGTTTTAAAGGATTTCACTTTAAGTCAACTTAGAAAATAAAATACCAATAATATTATTAGCTTAATACAAAGTTTTACCAATTATAGCAGACAGATTAATGCAGTAAAAATTTTAAAACGTTTAGACATGGAAAATGGAGATTTTTTAGAAATACAGAAATATAACATACTCTTTTAAGAAGTTTTTTTTTTTCTTTTTGAGGCAGGATCTCTCTCTGTTGCCCAGGCTGAAGTGCAGTGGTGCAATCATAGCTCATTGCAGCCTTGAATTCCTGGGCTCAAGAGAACCTGTTGTCCCAGCCTCTTAAGTAGGTGAGACTACAGGCATGTGTCACACCTTAGGAACTGTTTCAATTCTTAAGTCTTCCAATGTATTATTACATTTTTCTTGATGCTATATGATGCATGATGATAACTTAAAAATTCATTGAGAAAACCTTTATAATTAATTGATTTTTTTAATTAATTTTTTTTTAGTGAAGGGTTCTTGTTATGTTGCCCAGGCTGATCCCAAACCCCTGGCCTCAAGTGATCCTCTTCCCTGAGCTTCCCAGATTTCTGGGACTACAGGCATGAGTCACTGTGCCTGGTCTATACCCTTTAAAATAAGATAAACTATTAATTCAAAGAGAAAATATATTAATAAATCATCAAAAATTCATTTGTTGTTTAGTGACAAAAGTAAAATAATAATTATTTTTTGTTTTCTTTCCATTTATTTTTTCTTACTAAATTGTATTCTTTAATTTATAGTTACCATTGCTTTGGCCATTCTTTGGTACTGCAAATAGATCAAAAGTAAATTAAGATTGATACACGATTTTTGTAGTTAAATACAATATTATAGTAAACAATTTGTGGCTTATTTGATCAGTGAGATTTTTAAAACATAAAAACCAGAGTAATTTAAAGCCTAAAAATATTTTAGATTAATTGCTGTACGTTCAGCAGAAACCGAGAGATGAGTCAGTGCTAAGAACAACACTGCTGACCTTAAGTGACTTGTGTTTACCAAGTCGTCCACTGACTACCAATTAATGATAAGTTGTTGGAAGAATTTGATGAGGTTTTTGTGTCAGATTATAGCTCAGAGAGGAGCATCATTTAATTAGTGATGGCTATAGTTTTAAAAAATCGCACCAACAATTTAAAAAAATCAACAAATAATTTGAAAATTATGAGAATAATTTGATAAACAATTTTAACTATGACCTCTATTAATGGAAAATTTTGTGATATATAGATATAGATATACAGAACTTTGTTTCCTTAGAGAGTAAAAGGAACTTAATTTTAACATTTTAAATGTATGTATAATTTAAATTACTAAACTCCTTGTTAAATATTTTGAATATTACACATGCTTTTATTACAACTTATCACCTAATTGCATTGGCAGGCACTTATATGATGAAATTAAATAATATTGGACCTTGTTATCTTTTTCGTGATTTTAATTATAATGTTTTTAGTGCTTTGCCATTAAGTATAATACTGACATTTTATTTAATGTAACTTAAAAAATCAAATTGCATGAGTAAATTTGATTTCTCTGGCTTAAAAACAGTTTTATATGGTTTTCCATCTTTGACATATTAATATGATTGGTTATAATAGTGGATTTTCATACTGAATTGACCTTCTATACTAATAATAAGCCCTATTTGGTGGTGATGGCATTTTTTTAAATGCACAGCTGGATTCAATCATCCTTTAATATTTTTTTTAAAGAAATTTTATGTCTGTAACCCAAAGCACAATTGGCCATAAGTTTTGTTCTCTGTGTATGTCTGTAACTGTTATCAGGCTTGGATTAGAAAGATCCATTAATGAAATAATATGGAATTGATGTCTTTTTTTGATGCCGTCCTGTGGCAATCATCTCAAATTCAGCAATGGTTTTTGGTCTATGAAGATTTTCTATTTCTTTTCTTCCCCACTTTATTTATTTATTTTTGTTTTCTAACACACATGTCTTATTTTTTTCCAGCTTCTATTTCTTTTTGAGTCCATTTTAGGGAGATAGATTTATAAAATAATGCAGTTCATTAAAATTGCCGACATTTGAGCATAGCATTTCTGTAATTTCTGTGTAATATGCACTTATGAGTAAACTTTTTTCTCTAGATCTTTAGTTAAAACCGCTTTATCATCTTGAATAGTATAATTTTTATTGAGATATAATTCACATACCATAAAATTCACCCCTTTAAAATGTCCAGTTCACTGGTTTTTTATATATTCACAGGTTTTACACTTATTACCACTAATTCCAGAACATTTTCATCACTCCTAAAGGAAACCTGGTGCCCATTAAGCTGCCATCCCCATTCCCCGCTCCCCACAGTTCCTGACAAGCACAAATGTACTTTCTGTCGCTATAGACGTGCCTGTTCTGGATATTTCATATAACTGGAATTATACTATATGTGGCTTTTGATGTCTGGCTTCTTTTACCTAGCATAGCATTTTCAAGATTCATCCATGCTGTAGCGTGTATCAGTACTTTATTCCTTTTATGATCAAATAATATTCCATTGTACAGGTATATCCCACTTCTTTCTATCCATTTACCCTTCATGGACATTTCAGTGGTTCCTACTCTTTGGCTATTATGAATAATGCTGAACATCCATGTACTATTTTTTTGTGAGAGCATGTTTTCAATTCTCTTAGGTATGTAACTAGAGGTGATATTGCTGGGCCATATTGTAACTTTATGCTTACTCTTTGTAGTTTTAATTTGTATTTCCCTAAAGACTAATAAGACGGAGCATCTTTTCAGGTGCATATTCACAATTTGTTTATCTTCTTAGGAGAATGTCTGTTCACATTCTTTGCCTATTGGGTTGTCTTAAATTGAGTTATTTGTCTTTTTATTGTTGAGTAATAAGAGTTCCTTATATATTCTGGATATAAGACACATATCATATATATGAGTATCATATAAACATTTCATTCGCAAATTTTTTCCCATTCTGCAAGTTGTCTTTCCAGTTTCTTGATAGTGTCCTTTGAAGCACAAAAATTTAAGATTTTGAGGAAATCCAAGTTTTTATTTATTTTTTTGCTTGCTGGACTGTTAGGTGTTATATGTAAAAAGTTTAATTTCAAAGCATGAGTCCTCCGACATTGTTTTTCTTTTTCTTTTCTTTTTTTTTTTTTTGAGCTGGGGTCTCACTCTATCGCCCAGGCTGTAGTGCAGTAGTGGTACGCTCACGGCCACCAGTCTCTACCTGCTGGGCTCAGGCGATCCTTCCGCCTCTGCCTTCCAAGTAGTTGGGACCAGAGCATGTGCCACCACTCTCAGCTAATTTTTGATTTATTGTAGAGATGAGGTCACCAAGTTGCCCAGGATGGTCTCGAACCCATGGGCTTGGGCTATCCTCTCACCTTAGCCTCCCAAACTGCTGGGATTAAAGGCATGAACCACCGTGCCCAGCCTGTTTTTCTTTTTCAAGGTTATTTTGGATATTCTTAGACCTTTGTATTTCCATGTGAATTGTAGGATCATCTTATCAATTTCTGCAAAAATAAAAGGTTGCTGGAATTTTAGTGTGTCAGATCTTTTCAAAACCCTTATGAACATCTCGTTCCTCAGTTTCTGCTAGTAAACTTTTTTGTTTTGTTCATTGTTTGTTCCAACTATAATCTACCACCTCAGGAAACCAGGAAGTTAAACAATTGCCTGCCACTGTTTTTGACAAACACCTCTGGGCTTTTTGCATTGGGCAAGCACAGAATCTTGAACCTAGGATCTTCCAGGGACTCACCAGATAGATCAAATAATGAAAACTCACTGGCATTGAAAATTTGAAGGAGTTACAGCTCTGATCTGCTCCTTCTGGTAGCTACCAGACTGCTGGTTTTCACCACAAATGCAAGCTATTGGTTTTCAAGGCTACAGCAGCACTGGAGAATGGGAGATTGGACTAAAGCAACTAAAACACCACAAAGCTTGCTGTTCTTACCAAAATTCAGCTGTTTTGTTGAATAAACACTCTCCACATTGCTGCATGCCTTGTATTTATTTTCAGAGTTCTGAAAAGGATGATTTTGACCATTTTTTTCCTGCCAGTTTTCTCATGGCTTTTATGGAAGAGAGAATTTTTAGAGTCTTTGCTTTGCCATTTTCACTGATATCACTCAGAAAAATATTAATTTACCTCTTTTCTCTTTTTTATTGATTATTTTTTGCCCTAACTTTGTCTTAGTAAAAATATTTTTAAAAGAATCATATCTAGAATTCATTAATTCTTTTGCTTTCATTTTTTCCGATTCATTAGTTTTAATCTTATTAATTCTTTCTTCTTTAGTTAAGTCCATTTTATTTTCCTTTTTTACTTCATAAAATGAATGTTTAGTTCATTTATTTTTATTCTTCTTTGCTTCATAATAGACATTAAAATTATGAATTATCCTCTGAGCATTACCTTGGAGTCTTAAGTTTTGATATACAGTGTTATCGTAATTATATTTCTAGCATGTAGTTGTAGTATGATTTTATTTTTGACTTAAGTTTATTTATGAGGACATTTTTAATTTTCCAAGTGATTTTTATTTATTATTTTGCAATTCATTCCTTATTTCATTGCATTGCAGTATGTGAATGTGTCAGTGAAATCCTTCTTTGTTAGCATTCATTTTTTTCTTTGTAACTTATGAGATCATTAATTTTAAAAATGTTCTCTGAAAATATGAGAGTAATATATTCATGGAATATTTTGTTTATTTCTCTCACTCATCTATTATAATTAAATATATTATTCAGTTCTTCTATTTTCTTATTTGATCTATCAAAGCCTGAAAATTATTTATTTTAAATTGACCTTACTGTTTTAAACAAAAATTAATTTATGTGCACATAAATGCACCTATTTTAAGTGTATGAGAGGGACCCCAAAAACCTGAAATTTATTTATAAGAAATTGTGTGTTTATTCTTACACGTTTAAACTTCAGTCACCTTCAAAGTACTTTCCATTTGAGGCAATACACCTATCTAGATGCTTTTTCCGCCGCTTAAAACAGTTTTTGAACTCGTCAGTTTTAATGCCCTTTAATATTTCTGCCATTTTTTGTTTCATCTCTTCCACATCAGCAAAACATTTCCCTTTGTAGACTTTTTTCATCCACGGAAACAAACAAACAAAAATGTCGCTGAGGGCAAGATTGGGTGAATGGTTGAGGCACGGGCTGGGGACAGGGGCGGAGGTGTAATACCGTTTTTTGGTCAAAGCCTGCTGAACACTTAGCACGGTATAGGCAGATTGTTCATATAAATCCCCCATCATGAAAAGGACAAATGAGTTGAAAGAATCTCCCCAAACATACACTGAAGCTGAACACAGCCTCTCACAACAACGCTAGCTGGTACACTGGTGCCAATGGGTCCCCAGAACACTTACCTAGTAGAGGAAGCCCCCCCACCCCCAGCGCCCCATACACTTCAATTAGAGTGACCCATGCTACAAACTAGAGAGCATTTCCATTATGCTAAAAAGTTTCCTGGGCCCTTTCTGAGCCAACCCCTTACAACATCAGTCCCCAGGCAGCAACTCTTCGGTCTGTAAATATAAATTGTGTTTGACTTTTTAGAATCTCATATAAAGGAAATCATACAGATTGTACTCTTTTGTGTCTGGCTTCTTTGGCGTAACATTTTGAGATTCTTCCACATAGCTGCTAATATCTCCAGCTCATTCCTCTTTGTTGCTGAGTTGTGTTTCATGTGGTGACATTACAGCTCACGGCAGTCTCAAACCCCTGAGTTCCAGTGATCTTCCTGCCTCAGACCCCTGAGTAGATTATATATTCTTGATACAAGTCCCTCATCTGATATATGTCTTGTTTACTCCAGCTATGTAAATCTTGAAATCAGATAGACTGATTCCTTCCATTTGATTCTTCTTATTCAAATTTGTTTTAACTATTCTAGTTTCTTGGGGTTTTTTTATATGTATATTTTTAAATCTTATCTATCGCTACAGAAAAATCTATTATGGATCTTTATAGAAATTGCATTGAATATTTATATCAATTTGGGAGGAATTTATATCTTTACTATGTTGAGTCTTCTAAAATATAAATATGGTATGCCTCTCCACTTATTTAGATATTCTTTGATTTCTCTCATTAGCATTTTCAGTTTTCAGCACACAAATCTTGTATCTGTTTTGTTGGATTTATGCTTAAGTATTTTATTTGTTTTGAGCAACTGTAAGTGGTACTACATTTTAAATTTTGATGTCCATGCAATTATTGTATATACATACAATTTTTAAAAATGTTTATCTATATCCTGTGGCCTTGCTGAACTCAATTACTAAATTCAGGATTTTCTACATAAACAATTATGTCGTTTGCAACTGGGGCAGTTTTATTTCTTGCTTTCTGGTTTGTATCCCTTCTATTTTATTTTCTTTTATTATTGCACTGGCTAGAACTTCTAGCACTGATTGAATAGTGACAGACATCCTTGTCTTTTTCCCAGTCTTAGGGGAAAATCATTCAGTCTATAACCATTAAGTATAATGTCAACAGTGGATTTTTGCAGATGTGCTTTACCAAGCTTAGGAAGTTCCCCTCTGTTGCTACTTCTCTGAAAGTTGGATCATGAGTGGGTAGTGAATTTTGTCAAATGATCTTTCTACCACACTCAATAAGATCATATGATTTTTTTCTTTAACCTTTAATACGATGGCTCACATGGTTGACTTCTCATTTTTTAATTAGCCTTGCATCCCTGAAATAAACACTTTGTGGTCATAGTATATAATCCCTTCTTTTATTGCTAAATTCTATTTGCTAGTCATTTTAAGACATTTTATGTCTATATTGATGAGGGATATTGGTCTGTAGTTTCCTTCTTTTGTACTAGATTTTTGTGGTTTTGATAGACGAGTAGCACTATCTTTAAAAAACATTTGAAGTATTCCTTTTTCTTCTGTTTTCTGGAAGAGATTGTGTTAAATTTGGGTTAATTCTTTAAATGTTTGGTATAATTCTTCAGTGAAAGTATTTGGGCTTGGATATTTCTTTGGGGGGAGTTTTAAAATTACACATTTATTTCTTATATGCCATAAGATATTCAAAATAACGGTTTGATATTGGTAAGTTGTAGTAGTTTGTGTTCTTCAGGGAATTGACTCCACTTCATCGAAGTTTTCAGATTTATGTGTGTATAGTTGTTTGTAGGTCTCCCCTATTATTGTTTTGATGTCTGCAGAGTCTGTGGTGATTCTTTATCTTTTGTTACTGTTATGGATAAATATGTCTTCACTTTTTTCTTTGTCAACTTTATTGATCTTTTCAAAGGTTAAGTTCTTTATCTCATTTATTTTATCTATTGCTTTTTGTTTTAAAATTTGGATTTGTTCTATATTTATTTTTTCTTTCTTCCCCTTGCTTTCGGCTTATTTTTGCTTTTCTTTTTCTGGATACTTAAGGTGGGAGCTTAGAATGTTAATTTGGGACTTTCCCTCTTTCTTCCTTTTTGGTTTTTTTCTCTTTCTTCCTCCCCCCTACCCACCCCCCCAAATTCCTGTGTTAAAATCCTAATGCCAATGTTATAGTATTAGGAGGTGGGGCATTTGGAAGGTAATTGGGTCATGAAAGTGGAGACTTCATGAATGAGATTAGTGCCCTTGTAAGAAGAGGCATGAAAGAGCTTTCTTCTCTCTCTCTCTCTCTCTCTCTCTCTCTCTCTCTCTCTGCTCTATGTGAGGGTATGATGAGAAGATGGCCATCTATAAACAAGCTAGGGGGTCTTCACCAAGAACCTGACCTTGCAGACACTCTGATCTCTGACTTTCAGTCTCCAGAACTTTGAGGAATAAAAGTTGTTGTTTAAATCACCCGCCTATGGTAATTTTCAACCCAAACTGACTAAAACAAAAAGCAGGCAAAAAGGAAAACAAAAGCTTTCTCTAGCCAAAGATGCAGAAAAAAGGAAGCCTAGGAGAGCAGA
>CAUYQG010195106.1:0-34964 GCA_963574415.1 Tarsius wallacei
TGAATGAATGAATGAATGAGGGCTTTCAAAGACCAACAACATGAGAGTTCAGGATGGTGAGGGTCCATGCAAGCAGGGAGGAAAAGTGCAGGCTGCAGGGCTGCCAGAGCCCAGCCTGCGTCCCTCCCATTCCAATACTGAAGGACCAGAGAGGAGCTGCTTGTGGGATTCACTTGGGCTCAGCGTTCAAAGTCAGACCTTGGGCTTGACAGTGGTCTGCTGCCCACCACGTCATTCCAGGTGCACGAATTCCCGCGTTGTCTTTTTGCCTTGCCAGACTCTGAAGGATATAATCCAAATCGCAATCTTCAAGTTGCTGAAATAATGACACGGGTGATTATGAGGCTGCCACAGAGTCCTAGAGGCACAAGCACCTACTTCCCAGCTCCCATTACCAAATGGATGGTCATGGATGTTGTAGGGCAGAACCAGGGTTTAAATGCACAACAGCATGTGCAGATGGGCTCATACCCCTTGTGATGACAGATTGAACACCTCCGTTAAGGCATGGCCGGCCTTTTTAAAAACTATTAAGTCCTTACAGGTTTAAAATATTTGGAGACAGTCTCCAACTTGGGCGACAGTGAGACTCTGACTCTATAAATAAATAATACAGGCCAGGGACATTGGCTCGAGCCTGTAATCCCAGCACCTTGGGAGGCCAAGGCAAGAGGATTGCCTGAGTCCAGGGGTTCGAGACCAGCCTAGGCAACTTGGCGAGCCCTCATCTCTACAATAAATCAAAAAATTTGCCGGGTGTGGTGGCATGCACCTGTGGCTCCAGCTACTTGGAAGGATGAGGCAGAAGGATCAACTGAGCCCAGCAGGTTGAGACTGCAGTGGCCATGAGTGTGTCACTGCTCTCCAGCCTGGGTGACAGAGTGAAACTCTGACTCAAAAATAAAAAATAAAACAAAGAATAAATAAATTAAATAACCTATTGTTCTTAACCCTTATTCTGAAAAATAATTGACATATGTATTGTCTTTCCACTGTCCTTTTCTATTTTTTCTTTCACAAGACAGGGTCTTGCTCCGTTGCCCAGGCTGGAGTGCAGTGGCAAGGTCAGAGCTCACTCCAGCCTTGAACTCCTAGGTTCAAGCGATCCACCCGCCTCAGCCTCCTGAGTAGCTGGGAGTACAAGCACACCAATTCCGCTGTTCTTTCTAATACATACTTTCAGCATCCTTGTCCTGGAAAAGACTGGAGACTGGGGAAGAATGGGCCATTCTTACATCAAAAGTAATTTTAATGATAAAAACAAGGGCAGCACCAAAGGAGACGGTGCAGTGACAAGGTGGAAAGAAAGAGTCTTGAATCACCAGGACTCATGGAGCAGAGGTGACAACCCACTTAGGCTGCTCACCATGAGAACATCACATGTGTGAGAAATATGCTTCAGTTTTTTAAGTACTTTATTTTGAAGGCTTTGGTACAGCAGCTTAGGCTTTATTAGCTGATATAAATTATTGATATCTGGAAATGTTTGCTGCCATGAAATGGCCTCACATATGAAGCATCATCCTAGCAGTAGGCATGGGCGACAAGAATAGATATTGTGGCCCAGAAAGCTGGTGAGCCTTGTGGAAGGCAGACCCCTGTCCCTGCTTTTCTCCTAGGGAAAAACTAAGGTCTCTCTCAGCTAGGTCCCAAAACACACATGAAATACTTTTTTTTTTGAGTCGGAGTCTCACTCTGTCTCCCAGGCTAGAGTGCAGTGGCACGCTCACGGCCACCACAGCCTCGACCTGCTGTGCTCAGGTGATCCTGCTGCCTCAGCCTTCCAAATAGCTGGAACCATAGGCATGTGCCACCACACCCACTAATTTTTTTGATGTATTGTAGAGACGAGGTCTCACCATGTTGCTCAGACTGGTTTCGAACCCACGAGCTCACTCAGGCAAGCCTCTTGCCTCTGCCTCCCAAAGTGCTGGGATTACAGGCTTGAGTCACCGTGCCTGGCACATGAAATATGTCTTTTTTTTTAAATTGAGTCAGAGTCTCACTCTATTTCCCAGGCTGGAGTGGGGTGGCATGCTCCCTGCTACCACAGCCTCGACATGCTGAGCTCAGGCGATCCTTTTACCTCAGCCTTCGAAGTAGCTGGAACTACAGGCATGTGCCACCATGCCCAGCTAATTTTTCTTGATTTATTGTAGAGATGAGGTCTCACCAAGTTGCCCAGGCTATTCTCCAACCTCTGAGCTCAGGCAATCCTCTCACCCCGGCCTCCCAAAATGCTGGGATTATAGGCATGAGCCACCGTGCCTGGCCCATGAAATGCTTTTAATATCTAATTATTTCGGTATGTTTTCTTAGATTATTTAATGCAGTTATTTATCCCCAGCATCTAACACAATGTCAGACCCAGAAACGTAGGTTGGATGAATGCTCAGTGAATGAATGAATGAATAGTAAGGGAATTATCTTCTGAGGCTTCAGCTAAACAGGATGAACTAGAAACCCATGGACTCTCCCGATGTTGTGAGAGCCTGTCCTTCACTCTGAGTGATGAGACTCATGTCAGTCGTCCATGCAGGTAAGCACCTGGTGAGCCAGAGCTTCAGGACAGACTGGAAACAATATGCAATAAATTCAAAGCTTTGCTTACTCACGTCACTGCCGATGCAGGGAAAGTTTCCTTTGTTTGCTGCCTCTTACTTATTTCCATTAAAAAGGGTCATGATCAAACTCCAGGAGAATGGTGAACTTGCTATGGAGATAATATACCTGATACAAAAAATTAAAAATTTGAAAGAAAACCTTCTTTAAACCCCCAAATATCCTTTAAAATAGATGTTTATTTCCAGCTACTTGGAAGGCTGAGGCGGAAGTTTCGCCTGAGCCCAGCAGGTCGAGGCTGCGGTGGCCGGGAGCGTGCCACTGCCCTCCAGCCTGGGCGACAGAGTGAGACTCTGATTCAAAAAAATAAAAGTATTAAACTCACCAGTAAGAGTAAGTATACTATAAAACTCGGAGTTATCTACTAGTGGAAATTTTGGTTCCACAATGGTGGTATAGAGGCAAGATGGCTGCACTCTCTCCCTCCACCCCAAAACCAAAACCAAATAGGTAGCACCAAGGCATTACCAGCAATATCCCATAACTCAAATATGAGGGGGACATGGTTCCTGGGGCCTCAGAGGGGTGAAAAAAACTCCAAGCAGATGGGAAGATCATTGGACTTCCCGAACTGTGACATCCCTCCCCACCGTCTTCTTGACGTAAAGTATGTGGAATGTTTCTCCTCAACTCATGGTCTCTACACTGGAAAAAGTAAGATCGAGGTGGACAATCTGCTTCCCTACTGTCTCGGTATCCTGGCAGAAAACCTGTCCCTGCCTCAACCCACGGGAAGCGTCGGGAGGACCTGAAGGAAACATATTCCTGAGGTCGGCCAGAGGCAAGGGGCGGAGGCAGGACTACCATTCCCAGCCCTGGAAATGCTACTC
The DNA here is from genome assembly GCA_963574415.1 of Tarsius wallacei. Taxonomy (NCBI): domain Eukaryota; kingdom Metazoa; phylum Chordata; class Mammalia; order Primates; family Tarsiidae; genus Tarsius; species Tarsius wallacei. The sequence goes on from CAUYQG010195106.1 coordinate 3,453, forward strand.
TGCAACTCAGCCAAAGGGGACGCCAAGTCAGAGCAGCTCTTCAGCAGCACCGAGTGCCCACAAGTCCTCTGGGCACTGACTCCTAATCAGCCTGCCCACACTCCCAGGATATCTCCTTTGGGACTTCCTTTATTCAGGATGGGTGGCACTCTGATTGCTTACTAGAGCCAAGGAAAATCTGGGCTTAAGGCATCATCTAGTACTCAAAAAGAGGCGGTGACCTGGGAGAGGGGGAACTATAATCAACAGGTAAATTACAAAGACGTTCTAAGCAAGCATTTCTAGTAAAAACCGAGACAAGCCAGATGAGAAGACAGGCATCCTTCAATGTAAAGACATAGACGTAAATCCACAGGAAACAGCTGCAAATGGAACCATGGCCTCCTCAGATGGTCAGAGCGTGAAACTCTAGAGACAGCGATATGTGAACACTCTGACTGAGAATTCAAAATAGCAGTTTTAAGGAAACTTAATTATCTGCAAGTTAACACCAAAAAAATCGATTCAGAAATTTGTCAGAAAAATTTACCTAAGAGATTGAAATTAAAAAAAAAGTTTCTTACTGGAACTGAGAAACCATTTCCAAACTAAAAGTCACTAAAGGCTCTCAACAGCCAAATGGATCAAACAGAGGAAAAATCAGTGAGCTCAAAGACAGACTACTGGAAAATAGACAGGAAAGAAAAGAGACAAAATAACGAAAAGGATGAAGTTTGCCTACAAGGTATAGAAAATTACTTCAAAAGAACAAATCTGGCTGGGCACAGTGGTTCATGCCTGTAATCCCAGCACTTTGGGAGACCAAGGCAGGAGGATTGCTTGAGCCCAGGAGTTTGAGGCCAGCCTAGGCAACATAGCAAGTCCTTGTCTCTACGATAAACATTTGTTGTTGTTTTTTTGTTGTTGTTTGTTTTTGAGTTGGAGTCTCACTCTGTTCCCCAGGCTGGAGTGCAGTGACACGCTCAAGGCCACCTCAGCATCAACCTGTTGGGCTCCAACGATCCTTCTGCTTCAGCCTTCCAAGTAGCCAGGACTACAGGTGCGTGCTACAGGATTATAGGCTTGTGCCACCACACCCGGCCTCTACAAAAAAATTTTTTTAAAATGATCTAGGTCTGGTGGCTCATGCCTGTAGCCTATAGACCCAGATAATTGGGAGGCTGAGGTGGGAGGAGCTCCTGAGCCCAGGAATTTAAGGCCGCAATGAGCCATGATCATGTACTGCACTCCGACCTGGGTGACAGAATGAGATCCCAACTCAAAAAAAGAAAACAACTAAATCTAAAAATTATTGATGTTCAAGAGGGAGTTGAGTAAGAACAAGGAGTAGGAAGATTGTTCAAAGAAATTATAACAGAAAATGCTCCAAAAATTGAAAAAGAAATAAATGTTCAGGTTCAGGAAGGTTAGGACTACCCTCAGGCATATAATAATCAAACTCTCAAAGGTCACGGATAAAGAGAGAATCCTAAAATCAGCAGGAGAAAAGACACAAATAACATACAAAGGAGCCCCAATTCATGGGGTAACAGACTTTTCAACAGAAACCACACAGGCCGGGAGGCAGTGGCATGGCATTTGTAAAGTGCTACAAGAAAACAACCTGCCATGAAAGAATACTGTATTTAGCCAAGCCATTCTTCAAATATTAAGGAGAGATAAAGTCTTTCCCAAACAAACAAAAGCTGAAAGGATTCACCACCACCAGACCTGTCTTATAAGAAGGCTAAAGATAGTTCTTGAATCTGAAAGGAAAAAACCCCACAAATGTTCTCACTCATAAGTGAGCCTGGATCAATTATTGTAATACTATAAGAAAAGGATTGGCAGTAGTGGGAATCTGCTGGGGGAGGGGGACACACCTCATCCACAAGGGTAGCTGCATAATGAACATTTGTATGCCTAAGCTTGAATTGTACACCAACAATTTTAAAATAAAAAGTTAAAGAAAAAAAATCAAAAACACTAATGTGCAAAAAGATTTGAAGATTTAAAACCCACCGGAAAAATTAAAAACATGGACAAACCCAGAATACTCTAATACTGCAATTGCGGTGGACAATTTACTCATGACTCTAATATGAAGCCCAAAAGACAAAAAACAACGAGAGATACAACAACCTGTTAAGAGCTAGGCAAGATCAAATTTTGTAAATTGAGACAAGATACAGCCAAAATGTAGAGAGATGGAGTTGAAAGTGTAGACGGCTTACAATTTTTTTTTCTTGTTTCTATTCTTTTATTTGTGATCTAAGATAAGTTGTCCTCTCTTTAAAATAATTTTTTACACCTATAAGACTTTTTTTTTTTTGTAAGCCTCATGGTAACCACAATGAAAAAAACCCATAACAGATTTGCTAAAACTAAAAAGAAATGAATTAAAACATATTACCCAAGAAAGTCACTAACTGCAAAAGAAGAGCGTAAAAAAGGAAGAAAGAGAAGAGTTACAAAACAACCAGAAAACAAGCAAGGAAATGGCAGAAGCACGTTCTTACTTACTAATTTTTTTTTTTTTTTTTGAGTTGGCGTCTCACTCCATCACCCAGACTGGAGTACAGTGGCCGCACCTGGCCACTGCAGCCTCGACCCGCTGGGCTCCGGCGATCCTTCTGCCTCAGCCTTCCGAGTAGCCGGAACTACAGGTGCACTACCACACCCGGCTAATTTTTGATTTATTGTAGAGACGAGGTCTCGCCAAGTTGCCCAGGCGGGTCTCGAACCCGCGGGCTCAGGCAACCTACTTACCTTGGCCTCCCAAAGCGCTGGGATTATAGACTGAGCCACCGAGCCCGGTTATCATCCCCATTTTATAGATAAGGAAACAGAGGCATGGAGCCCATAATCCCAAACACTTCATCTTGAAACCTCTTTTTTTTATAAGGTTGTTGAAAATGCATTGCCTTCATCGACCTTAGGATAAGTTCAGTTCCTAACAAAGGTGCGTTGAGTCCATGTTCAACAGCCTAATTTCTGGTTGCGTCCCCTTCCCAATACTCTGGACTCATGACAGCTTTTCTGAAATGCAGCCCTGGAGAGATAGGGAGAGCATGCTGGCATCCTTACCTCTACCATTCTTTGCTTTGCCTAGATCATAAAAATGTCACAGACCAGAAGTCACGTTTTCCAAGAAGAGGCTAGTGTCGGGAGGTTCAGAGCCTCCTCTCCCGTGCTCCTGTGCCTCCCTTGCCACTCCCACTGTGAGATACCACCCCTCACTAGTTACCTTTATGCCTGCCACTCCTGTAAGCTTTTTGGGAGTGGAACTGATATATGCCTGTGTTTAGGCTCCCAAACATTTGCTGAATGAATGGAAAGAAGGAAGCCTATTTGCCTTTTTCCTCTCCTCGTTTCGCACTCCCAGTGCCATCTTGCTACTTTTGAGAAAACCCAGTAGATTCCATCGCGCTCTGAATACGTTTTTTTTCCTTCCCCGTTAAAAGTTCCCCATTCTACGACCTTTTCTAAAAGGATTCCAATCTGGATGCTGGCTCATTTCTCGAATACGGCTCACATTTTCCAATCAGTTTCACAAAGTAGAGACAACAGGTGATCTGAGCACTGAGGCTGACAAGGCATTTCTGACCAAGTCGTCAATAGGCCACAGGCCACCTGCTTAACCAACCCAGAAGGAAGGCCTCTGTTGCAGCATTATGAGACTCCTGGCTGTCAGAAATGCATGGGCTTCAATGTTCTGTCTACAGGTTGATCACTTTTATTCCTGGAAATAATGTGGAGACATATTTATAATTCAGAGAAAAGTTATTTTACTGATTGTAAATATTTGCCTGACATTTCCAGATTTTGGAAAATCATTATTTTTCCAAAATAATTGGAAAGATCATTTCTGAGATTCATATTTTTCTTGTTTTAAACTCTCGCATGTATCTATCCATGGCAGTGTTTACAAAGGCGTAACTTTGACAATTCTATCTAGAGAAAACAATGTGAAAAAGATTTGGTGCCAGAAAGCTAAATTGTTTCTCCCCATGGGAGAAAGCATACAAAATATTGGGAAGATAATTCTGCTGTCACTGTCAGTCCCAGGTCCGTTCGAAAGTCCAGGCTTCTTGACACTTTGCACTTCTACTGCTCATGGTCTCACACAGCTTTTTGGTCTCAAGGTTTGAGAATTCTAAACTGTAAACACAGAAATAGGACAGAATGTGACCACAGCAGCCAATATTGTTTGCGGTCAGTCTGCACCATTCTAAGGCTCCCTGACCCTTCCAATACTGTTTACAAGAAAATGAAGAAAACAGGTTCCCAAAAAGGAACAGGAAGCAGCATATTGGTAGTCTGGAAAGTTCTTTGGAAAGCCAGGCAAGCACAGGATTGACTGGATGTGTGTTGTGGGAAGCAACAATTTCAGCAAATCCACCCAAATTTGGTGGCATTTAATTGGAGATACCCAGGTTTGGACTGGGCATCTAGGGTTTAGACCTGCCTGGAATGCTAATTTATTTGGCAGCATTGAGGCTATGAGAATTATCGCGGAAACTATTGCTTGCAACAAGCAAACTTCTTTTTCTAAGACACATTACCATACACAAGTTCAACTTTTACATTTGACAAAGATATCCTCTTTGGAGTTCAGATGGTTTTGGCTTTTAGAGCTTTGCAAATAATAGAATTCCAAAAGCCAGGAGGTGGACATCTGAATAACAGATTTCTGCTAGTCCATTTCTCAGGTGATCATTCGTGTCGGTGAATTCTTGGTGCACTAAAGAATTCCCTTCCTTCTGTCCCTTCAGCCTGGGAATAGTGGCAAACTGTTATCAATAATAATACTTGGCGGCTGGGCTCAGTGGCTCAAGCCTGTCATCCCAGCACTTTGGGAGGCCAAGGCGAGAGGATGGCCTGAGCTCAAGGGTTCGAGACCAGCCTGGGCAACTTGGAGAGACCTCGTCTCTACAATAAATCAAAAAATAAGCCGGGCATGATAGCGTGTGCCTGTAGTTCCAGCTACTTGGAAGGCTGAGGCAGAAGGATCTCCTGAACCCAACAGGTCGAGGCTGCGGTGGCCAGGAGCGTGCCACTGCACTCCAGCTTGGGTGACAGAGTGAGACTCCCACTCAAAAATAAATAAATAAATAACACTTGGCAGTATACACAGAACCTTCACATGTATTACCATGGTCCTATCACTACCCAGGAAGTCAGGCTGGGAAGTTTTAACTCTTTCCGTTTAGGAGATAAAGAAACTGACTATCCAAAATTAAGTGATTTAGTCATTTTCACAAAGCTAAAGGATCTCAAAACTAAGATGATAATCCCGGGCTTTTATCCCTAGGTCCAGTGATTGTTCCACAGCCCTTGCTGCCTCTGTCGTTCTACTTATGAGATGTTGATATATATAATTATCTATGGGGAATGAGTATATCTCAGGCTCTTAATACATATTGCTAGAATAAATGAATGCCTGTCATAAGGAGGGAGAAGAAAACTTGCCATCCGTCTAGGGAATTAAAAGGTACCTTCCACATGGAACCTCATGCAATTCTCACAGCTACCCCCTGAGGTAGCTACTCTTACCAGCTCCACCTCACAGAAGCAAAAAATGAATTTTTGATATGCTTAGCATGTGACTTATTGGCATATGGCCATGAGCCAGGCATTGTGTACCTTGCTTTACATATTATCCCATTTAATCTTTACAGCAATCTCATCTGAAAAGCAATATTATACTGTGACAGAAAACGAAAACTTGAAGAAGTGAAACAATTTGTCCCGGGACAGACAGAGCCAAGTGAGATCCAGACACTGTGATTCTGAGGCTTTACCCGTGCATAGGTGTAGGTGTCCTCTGCCCGAACGAGTCCTGGCTCACAAGGCCTGTGAGGGCTGGAATTGGGATCTAAGTTCAGCCTTTATGATCCCTTCTGCTTCATCGAGAGCACACTGTCGGCTGGGTCACTGTGTACGTTCTTTAGGGTTGATGTTCATTAACAATCGAACAGGGTCAAAATCTTTGTTCTCATATTAAATGTTCTGCAGGAATTATGGACCCAACATAAATGAGATAAAATTTCAAAACTAGTCTTGCAGAAATTCTCTAAATGGAAAGATCACCCAGATTCTTATTTTGTAGAGATGACTGGGGGGAACACAAAATCCTTACAAATGAGATCAAGATCTCAAGATCTGCATGGGCGTTGCAATGTTGTCCTTTCCTCTAGCAGACAAGAACATCTAAAACTTTCATGCACAGTTTTACTGTGAAATTCTGTTGTGCAGTTGTTTACATTTTAAAACATCTGTGCCTCCCTCCTCTCAAAAGAGAAATGGGAATATGTACAAGCTTTCCAAATTTAGAGTAAATCTTATGTTAAGGTCTTTTTGAAATTTAATGGCACTACCTGAGATAGTTGTGCCATGCCGCACAATAAGAATTTGGAATCACTGGTTGAGTGTTACCAAAAACCCCAGCTCTATAATTTCAATAAGCAGTGAGTCATGGGAAAACTGATCTGTGGAAGTAAAACGCCAAAAATATCACTCCATAAACAAAGACGATTCCATCAGCATTTAGTCAAACAGAGGAGATGAGTAGTCTCCACACAAACAGTAAGGCAATTCCTTTGCAAATATTTATTAAGAATCTATTTTACACCTAGAACTACATGGGTCTTGTTTTCGATAACACTGATGAGTAATACAGGCTTTCTGCCGTCTTGTGATTTGCAATCTAGTGGCGGATCTGAAAAACACATTATGTGCTAGAAAAAGTAGGGGGGATATAAAATTGTAAATAACATGCCGCGCAAGTATTGGGCTAACAGAGATCAGCTCCAGGGAGGAAAATCTGGAATGCATCTTTGTATTAGATATCCGAGGTGTGCTTCCTACTCACCTGTAAATCAACAGGGAAGACATAGGTACCCATCAGTGCGGACACCAATTTGGTGGGATGCTTCTCTGCCTTAATCCCACGTGCCCATCCTGAAGTATCTGATGCTTTTAGCTACTCTGTCCTTCTTCCTCAGTTTCCCTTCCAGTTTTCCTTTTACCCCTCTCCATCCATCGCTCCTTCTTCCTCTCCCCTCCCTCTTTGTATTTCCTCCTTTCCCTCAACCCCTTTCTCAATTTCCTCCTCCTTTTCTTCCCCAGAACACTGCTTCCTATCCGCGTTCCTACGAGTTTCTCCCCCTGGCGACAACACTCCTCATAATTCCACGTCTCCAAATCGACATGCCCCGTCGTGCCTGTGGTCTGAGTTCCAAACTCGTACATCAAACGCCTTGATTACCCTATTGACACCTCACATACAAAGTATGTTCAAAACCATATTCAGTTTCTCTCAACTGTGCTTCTCCTCCTGAAATCCCTGTCCCATGAGTGGCACACAATCCACTGAGGTATTGGGGATAAAAGACAGGGGAGTATCCTAACTTCTCTTTTATTTTTCTTTCATCAAGTGAGCAAGGCCTGGAATCTACTTCAGTGTGTCCTCACCTAGCTTCTTGCAGCAGAGTAAGACTTCACATGTCAAGTCAAACTGTCTTGACTCAATATCCTGACTATTATGCAAAGTAGCAGGATTTCACATTCTGGGTGACTTTGCACACACAAATCGTATCTATTTCTATAGGCTCAGTACTCAGGTCTCCTCATCGGCACGTTCTCCCGTCCGGCTTCCACATACTTCGTCATCACTCCATAGCTCCTACTTATACCAAATTGCTTTCAGAGACTCAGAAGTGTTCTGCTGTAGAATGCCTTCATGCTTACCAACACAGTTCTGCCTAGGACTTTCTTCTATCCTTCCTTGTGGTTACCCAGCCTTCAAAAGTCAGCTCACTTAGAATCTATTCCTCCACTGCCCATAGTTGCATTTGTGTGACCTTTCTCTGCTACCACCATAGAACAGATCCATAATTTTATCAGAATTCTTCTTCTTTTATACACATTCCCTTCTCCTTAGAGTGCCAGATTTTAGCCTTTTGGACGAGTCGTTTGCACCTAAATCATTGACATTCTGACAATCACTTTAGGCCCACTTCCTAGAAAAAGGTGCCCACAGTTTCAGGTGACACACAGATATCTCACCAAGGACTCTCTGAGGAATCTCCACGGACTCCAGGCCAAGTGGCCCTACTTAGATAGTAACTTCGTGAAGACAGAGGCGATATGTTTTTCTTTAATTGACTTTATTTTCCTAATACATAGTTCCGAGCACAGAGTACTGCAGTCTCTCAATAAGTGAGTGAAGGATAGATCTTTCAGTGAGTGGAGGATAGATCTCTGATGTGTGTGTATGTCAGAGAGCTGGAGGAAGGAGAGAAAGATGGAACAGCTTGATGGACAGCACATCCCATAAAATAAGGGACTAGTTGTAACTATATAGACAATGTGGACTTAGTTTACTTTGTCAGGGCTTAAAACAGTAGAGGTAACATTTAAGGCTCAATGAATGCTTCCTATAATGAAGAAAATATAAACTGGAGGCCTTATAATCACAACCGGCTATCTGAAAACTGCTGAATGGATAAAGTCTGAGAATATCTCATTTTAGGCTGCTTACTCCCAACCCACCTGCTTCCAGTGCCTCCGGTGGAAGGATAAGTAATATCACCAAACAACATGGAATTAAGGACTTACCACATTTTCAACATCACGTGGAGTGCATAGCATCTCCTAAATCTGATTCAAGGAGTATGTGTGTTTTCACATGGTTCGCTAGACGTGGATAATTGTATGGGTGCTCTGAACATTTATTTTTACTTCCCCAAGAGGAGTGAGAGATAGATTACAATAGCTGCTGCAATAGCGTGTGTCAAAACAACTGAAGACAGTGGCATAAGAATTCCGTCTAAGAAATGTACTCAAACGAGTCTTTCTCTGACTTCTAGCTTTCTTTTCTAAAATTGCCACTGCTTGGGAGTAGTGCTTTGGTTATTATCATCATGATTTATCCCCCAAATTGAACGCACGTGAATGCCTCCTTTCCTTTGACATTTTAGTTTCTACTTAGGAATAACAAATTAAATATGTAATAACATTATATACACTTCTATTTGAAAAACACTACATTGATAGTGAGTCACAGGCTAGATTTCGAGGCCAGACAAACTGGGATTTAAGCCCCTGTTCCAATCATTTCAGCTGTGGTATTCTGAACAAGTGATTTCACAGTTGGAAAAATTAGGATTTTAAGAGGTTAAACAAAGAAAAGTTAATTTTACGAAATGATGCCTCTACTTTATTATTATTTCAGCAAGTACATTTTGCACATTAAATCAGAAAGTAATTACATAAAGTTGGTTTTGTGTCTGCAGGAAAAATTTCCTTTCATTGCATCTAATCAGACAGTGCGATATTGTGGCGGCCCAAGCTTCAGAATTTGCAGTAATCACTTAAAGTAACATAAATTACAAATGCACAGTCCAGTGATTGCTCACTAGAGACTCTCAATAGATATTTATTGGCTGAATAAATGAATTTAAGGGGAACGCACGACAAAGATATTGATACACTGAATGTAGATAGCCTTCCCAATGATATTTGCACATGATCATTTCACAAACAGGAAAGTGGCATATAAAAATAAGTTCCCTGTTGTCACAGAAACTATTAGAATTTGATATGTGGGGAAAACATGGATCTGTAGGCCTAGAAATAACCTTGGAAGGAGATTAAGTTTGCTGTGTAACAACCAACACTTTTAAACTTTATGTCAACTGTCTAAGACTTAGAATAATTTCCATTTTTTTTTTCATGTTTTACAAAAGGCAAGGAAAAGCTTTCACTTCCATCTCAAATCTTCCTCTCTTTTAGCCAAGAGATGATACGGGCAAGAGAAGTCAAAAGCTTTGCTGGCTTTGGATCAGTTAACAAACATGGCATCTGATTCTTGTTGGTGGAGAGAGGGTAAACATTGGGTTGGTGGTGAAGCTTGCCCCTACCGATGAAAGCATCAGCCCGAAACAGAGTAGCATCTCTGGGCACCGGACGTGCAGGCAGGAGATAAGAAATAGTTAGGGAGCTTCAGCTTGAGGACAGCAAGAGGTGTGTGCACAACAGTGTCACGCTGACCACACCTGGGGGCAGACTTGTATCTCCCTTGGGACACTTTATCATGATCTCTGAAGGGGAGCCCTGAATGCTCACTCCCAAGCGACACACGCATCAAGATGAATTTTACTTAGGTCCAGTCCCTCTGGCTCACCTACTGGACAAACCAGGAAGATGTTATTATGAAGACCAGCTCAGCATCCCTGTATGCTCTGAATACCGGTATGCACCCAGTTTTTTCCAGAAGGAGGAATTTATAGCCGCAGCATTGTGGCTTGCCAGGAGAAGAAAACTAGGCACACACATCTAAAGACATTGCCTCTATCTTTTCAAGGCACTTTAATAATTTGTCCATGGTCAAAAACAGCGGATCATACCCAGATGCCTTTGATTTCTTGGGGACATTTTGTATGTAAGTCTAGTGGATGGATTGGATAGCCTCACCCAACCTCATAATGGTGGGAGGAGTTTCCCTCTACAAATTTAAATGAACACGTTCCACATCTAGATCCCAGGGGAAAAAAAGATGTATTAGTAACCTCTAAGGCACCACGTGGGATCCTCCAGTCATTCACTGTGTCTTGGTCCAGCTGCTGTCACAGTGATCATCTTTTTTGGGATGTGAGGCCACCCGAGAACCTTATCTGGGTGGATGCAATACACCACTCACCTTCTCCCTAGTGGGAGATGCAGGGACCCCACATTATTTTCACACGTGCATAACAAGTACATCCATGTCCGGTAGACCAAACCTTGGGATATAAAATGCGAAAGAGGATCCTTGGGTAATTCTTTATCCTTCCTCTCCACTAATGGATCATTCTGAAAAGCAGTTGATGTGACTTCTTGAGGACTGTCTCTTAGGATCAAGCATTCTTGTCTTGACGCTTCCTCCTTCTCTGCTTTGCTGCCTACAGTGTAAGGGAGGGGCCTGCCACCGTTAAGACGAAAGTCCTTTTGTACGTGTCATTCAGAAGTCACTGTCATAAAGTAAAGCTAGCATAAACTATGCGGCCACCTATGATGAAGTGTCTTAAATTTGAGATGGCATGGTGGTGTGATAAACAAAATAATAATGAGAGAGTGCCTGGAATAAAAAAGGGTAAAAGTCCAAACTGTTATTGCTCCAGTTGTCCTTATAGGTGGCTTGTTCAACTCCTGCATTTTAGAAATGAGGAAACTGTAGCTGGAGAAGTTAAGCGACTTCTCTAAGGTCACACAGTCAGTTGGTGGCAAGGCTGGGAAAGCATCCAGGCCTCCATGCGACTCAACACTGGGCTTCACCCATGACATCACAACGCTGACTTCTGACAGACCAGTGGCATCAGCATTCTGTCCACTTGGCCGGTTTGGCTACAGCACAAAGAATGAGTCGCCACGTCCCCAGAGCTCACTGAGGAATCTTCTTGGGCTCCAATTCCTTATTCTTGGTTCTCCCTCATTCTTTTGGTCACTAGTCACTTTTCATAGCTGCTTTGATTCCAGAAAGAGGTGACTATTATTTTTGCACACAAACATTCACCCTACCGAATAGCTACATAACAAATATACATTATTTTGAATCAATTCCCCATAGCCCAATGTCTCTAAGTAAATGAGCAGATAAAATTTATTCTGTTGATTACACTGGAGAGCACAAGACTTCAGAGCATGTAACTACAGCAATATTTGAACACCTTTCCAAAACAGAAGCCAGACTCCAATCCACATGGCTTTTTCCTTCTTCATTCCAGCCCATGAATGAAAAGTTTGCTCCAAAATTCTTGTCAGTTCAACTCAACAGATGCCTGATTAGGGTCCACTATAGGCAAGGAGCCAAGTGAATGGATACCAGTCCTTCTTTTAAGAATCTTCTCAAGTCTCTTCTAATCCACAAACACTTTCCGCAGATACTATGGATCTCTCTCCCTGAGTGCCAAAAGCACTTAACCAAGTCACTGTGTGGCATAATCAGCGTTACGTTTTCATTCATTAGAGCAGAGACCTTGAACTCCATAAGGGCAGGAACTGTGCATGTGTTTTTGCTCCCTCCTCTCGTCTCTGGTGTCCAACCCAGCACGCACAGCATGTACTGGCCACTGAATAAGTCTTTGTTAAATTAATTTGCCTTTCTCCCTGCCTGTAGGATAACCAATTGGTTTTGCATAAAAGTCCTGCATCACGGGAAGCCTCTCGGTCCCAGGCCAACGGAGAAGGCTAGTCATACACTGGTCAACTTGTGAAAACCATGTCATCTAAAAGTGTGTTCCCTGAGCCTCTGCTGAGTATACAATAAATAGTGAATATATATTTATACGGATTTTTCTCCATAGACACTAACTGGAACTCTTTCAAAAGAGATTGTTTCCCCAGACTATTCTCAAAACTCTACTAACACTACCCTCATATGGCTAGAGTTATCTCGGAGAAACTTTTATCTGGCAGAAAATAAATAAATTCCTCATCGTTAAAATCTGACCCCCATAGCTGCTCAAGTGACCAGGGATTAGGGCAGATCAGAAGGAAAGAGAGCATAGTGACCCAGGAAGTCTCTGTGACGGGCCACAGAGGTTTCACAGAACATCCAAGGGAGGAGTGGCAACTTCTCTTACTCATCAGGAAGTGACTGCATCTTGTAAGCCTTTTTTGATGCAGCAGAATTGACAGCCCCCCCCCCCTTTTTCTGGCCCCACATTCTGGAAGCGTGGTATTAAAAACTGTAGAAGCCATTCTGCATTGGTTCAAGATTTTATATTAGCTTGCCTGATCTCATTTTCTTTTTATCTTATGTCTCAGATAAGTAACGCAATGCATACATTCTAATTGCTTTAAAAGTAGGAACGCATACAAAGTAAACGCTTTCAATACTGCCCGTGCCTACCAAAGTTCTTCCCTCTCTGTAGAAGAGGGCTCATAAAATGTTTAGTGTGTCTCATTCTTGTGCTTTTCTTGTGAAATCCATGCAGATATTATATAAGAGAATTTTTTTCCCCAGAAACAGACTCATTTATCTGCATTTGGTTTGACACATATGTATACAAATGAACTTTCTTTCTTTATTAATATAGATTTACCCCATTATTTTTATAGTTCGAGGCTGTATCATTATATGGATGCAATGATGTGACTTCTTTCCCATTGGTGCATATTTATCTTGCTTTTTTGCTGTCACTGTTGATGGTACAAAGAACATCTGTGCATGTTTTATTGCTGCACCGAAAGGTTTGTGGATTTTAAATTTGATATATTTGATGAACAAGTTTATAATTGGTGATTTTTTTGGAGGGCAATTTTGGCAGTATTTGGGAGTCCCTAAAAAAACCGCCAGCCTGACAGGTAAAATATATCACACTGTCATTTTAATGCTACTTTCCCCGATTACTAATTGGATAAGTTTTCTTCATTAAATCAACAACTGCTTTTTGAGTACTTACAATAGGCAAGGCCGCTACTTGGTGCAGATGGCATGGAGCTAGGTAGGCATCCTCATTCTCATGGAGTTTCTATGGTTTGGGAAACAGAAAATATACAAACAGACCTCCCCCTCCATCCATGGCAGGTGTTTATAGATCCTATGAGTCAAAATAGTGAAGAGGAGGCAGAGAGTAAGTTGGGGGCACAATATTTTACAGAGTGAGCATGAGACAGCCCAGACGAGAGACCTGAAGGAAGCGAGAAAAGCCTTGCGGATATCTGTGAGCCATCAAGTTTCGAGCAGAAGGGACAGAAACAGAAAAACAGCCAGGCAGAAGAAACATGCTCGGCATGTTCAATATCTTGGCCATTTGTGATTTCTTCTGAGAGTTACTTATTCATACTTTTTTTGTGTGTTCCCTGGGGTATTACTTTTTTCTTATTAATAAACAGGAGCTCAATATATTATGGATGGTCAGGATACACATCCTTTACCCTTTATTTATGTTGCAAATCTTACCATCTAGTTTGTTTTCCTACAAGAGTTCCATTTATTGTGTTTCTTTCTTGTGTCTTGTATAAGAAGGTTTTCCTGGACACGTCACTTTGATTTTTTTCCTGTGAAAATAGAGGTCACATGCATTCCAAACCAATGACTCTCCACTGCCTCCATTCTGAGGACCCCACATCCCTTCTGGTTTTCCTGCAGAAGCTCTTGGGTTTGGAAGTGGCAGGATCTGGGAATCCCCACCCCATCTGTCAGCCTAAGGCATGGGTCTGCTCTGTGAACCCCACAGCTCTGGATTGGATACAGGTGTTTTTCCCCCCTACATGCCATGAATAAATGAGATTTGGATTAATGTACTGGGGTTCAGAGATAACGCCAGAGGGGAGGTATTTTTAGGCTCTCCTCTGGGGGGTTTCTGGAAATGGGTTCCATAAATAGCTCAGTCATAAGATTGTCCCTACCCTAATTGTCCCCAAATTCCAAGGAAGCCTATGTCAGGGGAGCACAGAGTATGAGGAAGTGATCCTTCAAACCTTTGGAGGACATTCAGAAGCTTAAAGCGGAATGCAAACTCCCTGGGTAGATTCTAGATCTGGCATATATCAGCTATGAAATGAACCCCTAGGGCAGAGGTCCCCAATCCCCGGGCCGCAGACAGTACCAGTCTGTGCACTGTTAGGATCAAGGCCCCAGAGCAGGAGGTGAGCAGAGGGGGAGCTCCGTCTTCTGACAGATCAGTGGCGGAATTAGAGTCTCATGGGAGCCCGAACCTGAACTGTGCATGCGTGGGAGGAATCTAGGTGGCACGCTCCTTAGGAGAATCTAATGCCTGTGGATCCCCCCTCCTCCCGTGGAAAAATTGCATTCCACGAAACCGGCCGGATGCCCAAAATGTCGGGGACCGCTGCCCTTGGGCACAGGTCTCACTTCCAGCCAAGCACCAGAACCATATGCACAACTTTCTGAAAATGCAAACCAAATGCTGATTCACAGGGCCTGGGCTGAACCCTGGAAGCAGTATTTTTAATGCCTGCGGGTAATTCTACTGTCCAGCCGTGTGTGGGAGGCCTGAATACAAGCATGGGGCTCACATCTGGCCATTTTGCCAATTGTCTGTATCCGTCCACCACATCTGTTCTCTTTCCAAAACAACTTTGGAGCACTGGAATATTATGAGCCGTTTGCTAATCTTCTGTAAGAATTCTGAGTGGTAAATGTCTTGCAAAATCAAGTGTATGCGCCTCTAATTATTCAGTTTTGTGATAATGAAACACTAAGTTTTGCCCCCCAGAGGGTGGCAACACACCCTCACACTGCCACATGTCCATAAATTTTGTGGCATTCTTTCTGAATATGGAGGGTTTTAACTCGCCTTTGTTCTATTTTTCCCACTAATTTGTTATTTTCTCAGAAGCATACATAAGTTCTACTTTTGCCCCATATCGTTCCATCCAACAAGGTCCAGAACAATACTGGAAGCAGAATGCTGGTTTATAAACACATACCATCTGACCACATGCTGCAGGAATCAGGAAACTGAATAAATCACTATTCATTTTTCAAGGATCAGTTGTCTAAACAGCATAATGAGGATCTCAATGTTCTATCCGCAAAAGAAGATGTCTTATTAATTAATAATCATCATGAAAAAGACATCAACGCTGAGGAAAAATAAAAGAGCAGCTTTACCTTGAGCAAAGCCCTAAGCTAGAAAGAGGGTGTCCAACTTGTGTGGTTAGAAAATAAGACACATACGGAAATATCAGAATATATATAATATCGGAATATATAAATAAACACATATGTAGATATCAGAATATATAAATAAAGTGATTTTTTTCCTGAAAGATCAAATTTTAGGGGCAGGGTTAACACAGGAAACATGTAAAGAACATAGTTGGGGGCAACTTTCTCTATTTTTATGATTCTATGGAATCATCGTAGAGTATGTCATTCTAACCCTAATCACAAGACAGAAAAGCACGCTCCTTGGCTCTAACTTCCAGACAACTGGAAACCAAGTTGACGATGCTCTCAGGAGTCCATGATTCACTTTGGACAACTCAGAGGCCAACACAGACTATCAAGTCTTCCGAACCACACGGAAACAAGAGAAGTTTATGTTTTCAGACCTCCATCTGAGAAACTCTCTATTCGGGAATCCATTCCAAGTACAGATGGATGCTTTTCTGTGTCCCATCCCCCGGCCTCCCAAATACCCCTCCAGCCTCAGTTTCTTCCCATCCCCTCTCCACCTCCACACACACGCTCTGCACTCCTGCAGTACCGAGAAAGGCATCCCAGCATAAACATCCATGTTTTCTTCCCCTTTCAGCTTTCTCAGGAGGCATCTGTATTTGTATTGCTCAAGCTCTGGACAATAATTGTGTGATCAAAATAATAGAGACAAAGAAGTAGGAGGGGCCGAAATGACATGTGTCAGAACCAGGAACGTGAACTCCCCACATTATGCCTCCTGCCAATGACTGGCTGTCATGGGTGCAGAAAAGCAGGCCCTTTCTTGAAGGGCAGGGGGCAACTCAGGTGTGATTTATGCTACAACCCCACTCCCCCACCGTAGATCAGCTGAGACTAGATCGCACCTGAAACCACACACTTGCTGGGCCCTACCTCCTTGTTATCCTGCTTCCTTACGAGTTCTTTCTGAAGGACGCTCCTGAATGAATCACCTGCACCCAATCCTTGCCTCAGGCTCTGCTTCTCAGGAACCTGCACAGGTATCATGTCTAAAAAGGACTTCAAAAGTGTTGCCATGTGTGGCATGACTGACCACAATGCCAAGCTAAAAGGGCCCAGGCAGTTCACATGACAATGAACTTCTCTGAGTTCCATCAGGTGTACTTCTCACCTCGGCAGGTCTTGGTACGTGCGGTTTCCTACATTGAGGACAATTTCCACTTTATTTGTTGTCTAGAAAACTGACTTATCCTCAGCTTTGACTCCTACAAAGGTCCTCCCAGATCTCTCTGCACACTGACTCTCTCGTGTGTAGTCCCATAACACCCTGTACATTCTCTAGCCATGTTAGCTTATAAACTCAGGAAGGATGGGGAATGAGTCTGTTTTGGTCATTTCTGAATTCCCAGAATCAAGCATCATACCTGAAATACAATAGGGATGCAATTTCCAATATTAAATTAAAAATGAGCAAATGTGTGAATGTCAACAAAATGGAAGCTGTGTTGGGTGGTAGTATGTATTATGTGGTACCTAGAAAGGGCTTGGGCATCATATGGGCTGGGGGGAGTTTTCTGAACAGGTGAACAACAGTTCTCGACTCCATCTTGGCCTTCTTCCAAGCTACTCTTTGTCGCCTTTCCAAAGCTGTGTTGGGGTGGCATACAGAGCTCCTTGTTGCACTTGGAAAGGTCTTGAATTATGATCACTAGACTGCACGCTAATGAAACAGACTGTGTCTTATTTGCCTCTTTATTCTAAAACTCTAACACAGAGCTTGGCACACAGAAGATGTTCAAGAAATGTGGAACAGGCAAATGAGTTTAATTTTCTGGAGTATAGTCTAAAGTCGTATAAGTTTATTCAAAATAAGCTTCTGGCAGAATAAGAGTAGATTTATTAGGGAGATTTGTCACAAAGCCTTTAAGACTTATTATGGAGACTCAGAAAGGTGGGAGAGTGGGAGGGGGAAAGGAATGAGAAATTACCTAGTGGGTACAATGTCCATGATGAAGATGATGGGTATACCAAAAGCTCAGATTTTAACACGAGGCAATGTATCCATGTAAAAAAAAAACTACCCGCACACCCCTAAGTCTATAAAAACTAAAATTAAATAGATTTTCAAAAAGAATGAATGTCTTTATGGACTTTGCAGCAACTTAGATGGATTTAGAGTCTATCATACTCAGGGATCTGTCGCAGAAACAAAGGACTGAGTACCATATGTTCTCAGTCATAAGAGGACCCTGAACATTTATCATAATACTATAAGAAAGGGATTGGTGTTAGCGGGACACTGGACACCTAATCTCAAACCAAGCAAAGTGGGAACCAAAGAGAGGCCCAACTTCACCTGTATGATGACTACTTATCTACCTAATCCTGAATTGCATCCTACATCTTTAAAATAAAATTTAAAATAAATAAATAAAAGTCAAAGAAGGAACTTCTGAGCCTGACTTTCCTACCTACCTTTTTCATTGTTAATTCTAAATACTGTGCTGATCTTCCTCCCCTAGCATCAACTTGCTCTCCTTTTCTGCAGCCAGCTCTATCTCCAAACCTCCATATGTGCTGTTGCTACCTTGACCTAGAACACCTTCCCTGTGTCTTCCGTGTACCCAAATCTCACAGAATCCACTGAAGTCTTCGGTTGCGTCTTGTGGCTTTCCCAGACTCTTCCGGCTCTTGTTGACAACATTCTCTGCTGGGTTTCATAAAACTAAAAACCACAGAAATGCTGTCATCTCCTCTAGGGCAGAAGTTCTGTCTTAGACACTGGGAATGCAGAGACAAATGGCACAGTGCCCGGGGCGTAATTGGCATCCAGTAAATGTTTTTGGAGTTTTTAATAAGTCAATATCCCAGAACGGGATTGAGCCAAAAATGCTTTCATCACTTCCTGCAGTCTAGACCCCAACTTAAGTGAGAGAAAAGCAGTTTGGGCCTGGGGCCACTCAGTGGCAGTTAATGTAGAGAAGTTTACAAGTATACCTAATGTAGAGAGAAGGATGATGCACAGTTAACACTAAAAGTTTGGAGTTACTTGATCTCAAGAAGAGGTGTCAACATCATATTAACTTGAAAAATGTGAGTTTCTCACTTAGAATCAATGGGGATTTCAGAAGGGAAATAGCTCATACTGTAGTGAAGTGTGCTTGATTACTGTTAGAAAAGGACAGTTGTAGCCCAGAGTTGAAGCCATCCCACCCCTTCCTGCCCTGCCTCCACTGGTCATAGGACTCTCCATCCCTCCTCAAAACGGCAAGCACTGAGACCAGAACCCGCCCGTCTCCTCAAATGCATTGCCATCCTGCGGTTGCCAGAAGCCATGACATATTCAGAACCCAATAAGGACGGACAGAGCAGTGTGGAGAGGAATGGAGCTTGCTGGGGAAAGGGAGGGCATGAGGAAAACTGATGGGGAAAAGGCTAAAAATAAGAAATGCTAAGTGTGAACGAGAGTGTCCGAAGTTGAAGGCGTGTCCATGTGGAACTCATCTGGTATTCTGTGTGAGGGATCACAGCTTAAATGATTTCAAGAGGCAAAAGGGTGCTGGAGTCTCTAAGAAATCAAAGAAGGCTTGCATAACCTATGGACATTTAAATTAAAAAAAAAAAATCTGACCACAAGCTTGCAATTCACAGTCCGTGCAGTGGAGTTTATGCTTCTTGTTACTCAGAGAAATACACTCAATCTGCCCCAAATCTTAGGCTTCTTTGTGGCTTGATGAATATCGCTGGAGTCCCAGTGAGCAAGGCAGTGCACAGAGTAAGAACAGACAACCTCACTACCTGCACCATCAAGGTCAGCCGATGGAGATTAACAGCACCTTGAGTCCACGTTACTGAGGTGAGAAAATAGTCACCTATAGACAGTACCTAGAGGGAGAAACAGATACAATCTACATGTGCACCTTGACTTTCCACTGGTCAGAGGCTGGCTTCAAGAACATTTGGTGTCCCCAAAATGTGGGTTCAAGTCTTGGCTGGGCTACTCACTAGCTGTGTGTCTTTGGGCAAGTCATCGATTCCCTCTTAGCCTCCACTGTATATGATCATTTGGACTGGAGTGCCTTCAAATTCCTTTCCACTCTAAAAGTGAATGATGCTGGAGAAGCTTTAATTATTATAAGGTTGCTTATAATACGCAAAAATCTTGACTGTAACTTCTTCCAGGATTCTGTATAATTGTTAAGGGTAGAAAGTATACCAGATGATTTGCCTTCCTATTATTATATTCATCTAGTTAAACAACTCGCATACAGGACGCCATTGCTGTCCTCAGGAGAAAAGCAGTGAGGACTTTGCCAAGGGGCTTTATTATCCAAACATAACTATAAAGTGCTCTGCATAAGCAAGCCAAAATATTTTCTTAGAAAATAGGAAAAGTTTTTGTAAAGTTTGATTAATTCTTAGTTGACATACCCCCTGTTGATAATTACATCCTTTTAAATTGTTAGTAATAATAACAACAATAAAAGCAGTAAATACCTAATTGCATAGAGTACTTATTATGTAGCTGGAATCTTCCACATGCCTTATGAGTATTCAATCTTCACAACATTCTTATAAGGCAGATGCTAAGACTCTTCTGATTTTACGGCGAAGGAAACTGAGGCAAAATGAGGTCATATAACTCACTGAAAGCCATATAGCTGGAAAGTGATAGAGCCATTCAGCCAAGTCGGTCTGGCTTTGCCTCATCACAAATTCTAGAATTTTGCTGAAAATCATCAAGTTTGGTGTCTAGACCATCATGTTGTACAGCTCATTTCTCCCCCCAAGTAATTGTGTAGCGTTTTCACATCTCCAGAAGTCTGGCACTTTTGTTTCCTGTGACCCTCCAAACACTGCAACATCGGTACCTTTTCCCAAGACCTGTAAATGAGTGAAGTGTTCTCTTGTTAGGTCTGCACTTGAATGTGAACCAATTATAAGATCCTTACTGGAGATTAAGGAGGCACAGGGAGAGGTAACGACATTCAGCCCATCTGCCATTTGCAAACTCAGGTTGGGTCAACCTTCTTCATCATTTGCTAATCCCCAAGCACTCCCACGAGTCATTTGCCTTTTCATTAGAAATTCTACCATTCCAGTTCCTTCTGGTCTTGGTTACTTTTTTGCATTTAGTATCACTTTCTTGCCTCTGATTATTTAACAAATATTTATTGAGCGTCTGCTGTGTCCCAGTCACTATAATAGTCTCTGGGGGAGCAAAGATGAAAATAGCACAGCCCCTGCCTTTGAAGAGCTTACAGTCTAGTAAAAGAGAAAAATCACTTAGAGACCTCACATATCTCTCTTTCTATTTTGCAGGGTGAGTAGGAGTCTTCCTTGTCCTGCCTGGAACTCTCACCTCCAACTCCATCTTTCTTCCCTCTTCTCCTCACAAGAATTGCTGGTTCTCCTCCCCTCTAGGGATCAGTCTTTCACCACGGGAAAGTAATATGCCCAAATGTGAAGAGGAATTAACTTCCTAGAGGAGACACTATAGACGATTTTTACTTTCTTCTTTAAATTTTTATCTATCCTGTCTAGAGCTTGTCCTGGACTAGCTACCATTCTTTTCTTCCTGCCAAGTTCAATATCAAGAAGCAATGCTGGGAGAGCTGCCTCTCTTGGGGAATACATATTTCTGCCCAAGGCCAAACTCATGCTATTCAAGTTCTCCTTGCACTGAAATCATGTTGTGTTGAGGATACTGTCCAGTTTTCTTAGAGCTTGTCCTGCCATTTGCTGACTTCTTTCCATTAGGTCTTCCCCCACCCCATCTCATATTTGCCCACCTGTTTTGTGAGCAAAGCTCATAGCTTTTCTACAGCATAGATTATGTTTGAAGTATCACTGCTGTTTAGGCAACAACCGGTCTTTTTCCCCAGAATCGATTTTTTGTTTTCCTTATTACAGTCCTTTGAAAATTCTACATTCTAGAGACAATAACCAAATGTTTCTAGAGCCAATGATATGGAAATAGCACAAAGCAATCAATGAAAATATGGACATTGGGCTTGGAAGCTGAGCAATGTTACATCAGATGTGCAGCAGTCATCTGGCGTTGCCCAGGCTAACTTTATTCCTGGATTTTTCTTTGTAAGTCTTGAGATTTGAGGGTGTGGTTCTTGGGTCTGCTGGTTTATCTTTGGGCAACTCATATTAAGTTACCTAAAATCCCTGGGTGAAGAAATGCACTCCTACCCATCTTGCAGTCTATTATTTTTTTAATGTGAGAAAGTAACATAATATTTCAAAAATATTAATTATTCCCTTGGGCTTTCATGTGCTTTTATTGTGAAAAAAAAAAAAACCTGACAAATTTTCTCTATAATATGCTTTATTTCACACCTCATATTGGCAATCTTTTCCAGAAAAATTTTCAAAGAAGTTACACTTTTATAAAAGTTGATTTTCTTATTTTAATTTTGCCACACACTCCTCTTTTTAACTCAGAAACACAATCACAGAACATTTGCGTTCTGGAACTTTGCAGATCCTCTTGTCCAAACTCCCAAGGAAGCCTATCAAGGCACCCGATGGAGTCAAATGCAGTCTTGGCTTGATAGGAGGTGATAGAGGTTGGTCATTTGTCTCCTTCAAAGCTCATGTTGAAATGTGGTCCCCAGCGTTGAAAGTGGGGCCCCACGGGAAGTGCTTGGGTCACGAGGGGGCATCTCTCGTGAATGGCTTGGCACTGTTCTTGGCAGTACCAGGTGCATTCTCTATCAGTTCACGTGAGAGCTGGTTATTTGGAAGATCCTATCATCTGTTTCCCTTCTCTCTCTTATTCCCGCTCTTGCCATGTGACGTGCTGTCTGTCCGTGCCCTCCGCCACAGGGAAAAGCTTCCTGGGGTCCCACCGGAAGCCATGCAGATGTGAGCCAAATAAACCTCTTTTCTTTATAAATTACCCAACCTCAGGTATTCCTTTGCAGCAACATAAAAAGGATGTACACAGTAGCCTTCCTCGCCTACAGAGCACATGTTCAAAACCTTGACACCCTCCTCTTATACTCTATACTGGACTTCTAGAAGCATAGCGCTCATTACATAAAAAGAAAGTCAACTGGATTATAGTCGTTTTTAAAAGTTCATTAATTTTTTAATATTGAAAAAATTATGTATATTTGTCACATACATTATATTTTGAAATACAGATACATTGGGAAATGGCTGGAGCAAGCTAAGTAATCTATTATCATTTTTATAAATAAATGTCAATACAGTCATACACACATACGTGCATACATATATATGCATGCACACACATTTTTTCCACAGATTTCTTCAGCTCCAGCGCCAGTAAAATGTCACCAGTCCATTAATGAGCTAGAAGGAGAGAAAATAGAAAAGAAAGCTTGAGGTGAGATTTAGGAAAAGTCAAAACGGCTGGATAATACAGAAAAGCAAGCAGGGATAAACTGAAGACAAAGTGTTCAAGGAAGTCGGCTGTGGGATTGAAGGCAGGGCCATGGCCTCCAGAGCGTTTGCTCTTTGCTCCGAAATGCTATTAGATGCCATAAATTGCAACAGAACAGCTTATCACAAAGAAGAGCCCGTTGAAATTACTTTTTTTTGGCATCCATCCATCCATCTGAGGCCAGCATGAGGGAAAAAGAAGATCTAAGCTGCTCTTCAGTACAGGACGTGACTCGACAAAAGCACGCTTCACGGTCACATGGCAAGTTACGACAATTAAATTCGCGAACGCCTCCTAGAAAAAGTGGTACACGCCTCATTGCTGAATACCACTATGGTCACCTTTGAAGTACTCTTTTTGGGAAGCTGCGCACCGATGCCAGAGCCTAGTCCACTCGTCAAAGCCATTTTGGAACCTTTTTTCTGGAGTGGCCATCAGAGCCACCGTCGTACTGCCCTGGATGTCCCGAATGTCATCAAAATGTCTTCCTTTCAGTATTTCCTTTATTTTGGGGTAAAGAAAGAAGGTCATTGAGGGCCAGATCAGGTGAGCAGGGAGGGTGTTCCAATACAGTTAACCGTAGAGTGTCGCCAGTGTAAGCGCACAGTGGCAAGTTTGCAAACTTAATTGTCAGACCTCAACAAATATCGACGGCACTGATGGCCGTTCCAGAAAAGACTCCAGAATGGCTTTGACCTGCGGACTAGGCGTTGTCCTTGGTGCATAGCTTCCCAAGGGGCATACGTCAAAAGGTGACCATAATGATTTACAGCAGTGAAGCGTGTAGCACCTTTTCCAGGATGGTTTGCAAACCTAATTTTTGGACCTCGGACATGTTAAGTATATAAGTTGAATAACACCTCACTCTTCTCTGGATCTTGATCTTAAGAGAGGGTCTTATTGAGGGGTTTAATGAAGTATGTTAGAAATTGAGGTTCCCAGCCGGGCTCGGTGGCTCAATCTGTAATCCCGCACTTTGGGAGGCTGAGGTGAGTGGATTGGCTGAGCCCACGGGTTCGAGACCCGCCTGGCGAGACCTCATCTCTACAATAAATAAAAAAATCAGCTGGGTGTGGTAGCACGTGCCTGTAATTCCGGCTACTCGGAAGGCTGAGGCAGAAGGATCGCCGGAGCCCAGCGGGTCGAGGCTGCGGTGGCCGGGACTGGCCGCTGCACTCCAGTCTGGGCGACGGAGTGAGACTCCAACTCAAAAAAAAAAAAAAAAAGAAAGAAAAGAAAAGAAATTGAGGTTCCCAAAGTTCAATGTAAGGATGAAGGAAAGATTACTTAAATTTTTGCTAAAATATGTGGAAACTCAGAATATGAACTACTGACAATTCTGTTATCAGATGCCCACAGAAGGATGTCTAGGAATCTTTTGATCATCACCTTGCCTCTCTCTAGCTTCATTTAATTTTACAGATTTCCTTCTGAACCAATTATACAGAGATGGCATACATATCCCCAGTGGTATGATCTGTAAAAAGCCTGCGTGGTCTAAAATCTCCAACGACTTTAATGGATATCATTGCACTTGTACTTCTTAAATACTATCTTATACTTCTTTATAACTGTATTCAAGTGTTTAGAGAAGAAACACACATTAAATGTTTAATAAATACATGTCAAATGTATTTTTCTCAGATCTTGTTTCTGAATTACATTCTCCCAAGTCCAAATATTCATCCAACAATTCCACATAAATATATCCTAGGAACTACAAAGGCATCATGGCTGAAACTCAATTTATGGTTTTTTTTTCTTTTCCTCCTGCCCCCACCCCAGCCACCCAAATGTGCATCTTTGCCTGTGTTCCCTAACCCAATACATGGCTGTCTAGCCCAATACATGGCTCCCCATCTATTTATCTATGACAGAGACCTTGAAAATCACCCCCGACCATCCCTCCATTCTTCCCTAGACCATTTGTTGCATCTTCTAGCCCTGCCTGTTCAACCTCTAGAACATTGCTTAAATCCATCCAACTCTCTGCATTGCCAAGTGCTGCCATCTTTCTCCTGGAGTACTACGGTAGCCTCCATCCTGAGTTTCTCACTCACTTCCGCTAGATCCCTGCCTCCCAGTCTCCTCCTTCAGACATCAATCATAGCTGTCAAGCTAAAATATAAATTTGATGAAGGCCTTCCCTGCTTAAAATCATTCTCTAAATTCTTATTGCTTTTACTGCAGAATTTTAAATATTCCCCTTAGCTTGTCAATCTCTTGATATGTTCCCTGCTCTCATGAAAACCTCTCGGCCCCTTAGTTTCTGCCGCTATAAAATGGAAATAACAACAGTACATACCTTGTAAGATCACGATAAGGACTCTGTGAATATCTGCAAAGCCCTTTCGGCTGTTCCTGGTGCAGAGTCGATGCTGTATGCACATTTATCGAACACACACATCGATAGCCCTCGCCTGGAGCTATTTCCCCTATTTGGTTTCTCCATCACATGGCCTCCCTTTAATTCCTCTACGACTTCAAACCTGCTCGCCCTCAGGCACCTCTGTCCAAGTTCATTTCTCTGCGGGGAATTCTCACCTCCCACCTCTTCCTCATTATCTCCACTCATTTTTTCTTTCATTCCCAGTTTAAAAAGGAAAGCTTTGTTGACACCCCACCCTCCCCCGGTACCTATTCTTTGAGAAGCCTTTACTTTTTCTTTATAGGATTCATCTTAGTTCTCATTATGCATATGACTTCCTGCTTCATGCCCTTGGACTTAGGTTAGAGGCCCCGGGACGCAAACACTAAGGCTGTGTCGTGCTGCTTATATTCCAGCCCTGGCGTCGAGTGCAATGTCTACCACACAGGAGGCTCTCAAGACAAATTTAGTAAATGAATGCATGAACGATCAATGGTATCCCAACTCTCCACCTATGTACATGATACCATGATACTGCTCCCCTAGGATTCTGTGGATACCGTGGGGAAGAAATGGCCATGTAGTCTTGTCAGTTTCTGGAAGATTGATGTGACAAAGCAGAGCTTGAAACACCCGGTCGAATGGCTTTGTGCAGTGGGACTATCTGGGCCTAAGCCTGAATATTTACACTCAGGGGATGCAAATGTGTTATTCTCCCTAAAGTTCTGTCTCAAAAGAGGCAGCCAATGTAGTGAATTTCCAGTCCAGTGACAATTTTTCTTGTCATCAAGAGTTCCGATAAGGTCATTTGGGGTTTTTTTATTTTTATTTTCAAGACGTGGGGTACAATTCAGGGTTAGGTATACAGAGGGTCATTGAACAGGTGAAGTTTGGGCCTCACCTTGGTCCCCAGGTTACCTGGTTTGAGACCAGGTACCCTTACTGATGAAGTGTGCCCCCTCTGCTCCCTCCCCCGGCAGTTTCCCACTACTGCCAACCCCTTTCTTGTAGTATTATGATAATTGTACGCCCTTTTGTTTATAATGCTTTGTTGCTGGTGACTTTATATGGAGATAAAAAATTCCTAAAGAAACGAACTTGTTTCAGGGTCCCCAACGATCAAACCCCCTTTTCCAGATGTGGGGTTTCAAAACAGTAAACGGAGGAAGTCATTCACAGAGCATCCAGCTGCTAGGCATGTAAGATTGAACTGCAGTCCTGTAGATTAGTGAGAAAAGGTTCCTTTCCTAGTTAGCTATTTGAAAATTTAAAAAACTCCTTTGTTTCTAAGGAAGCAGAGCAGTTAAATAACCAATGAAGGTACTCCCAATCACCCCCTTAAAACAATCACCTACTCATTTGTGCACTGGCTCGTATGCCCTGAATCATCTCAGCCTTGGACTGGATGATTTACGAAGGGACCGGCTTGACAGTGAGCCAAGCACTCTTCTCATAGCAAACCCGGGATATAAGCACTTTCATGGCAGCAGGGTGTCTTGACATTACGAGGTAAATTACCTCCTCATGGATACCAAGTGGTACCAGGAAAAAGTAATTTATCCTCCTCAGGCTACACACGCACAAAGGATAAAGCACTCTCCTAGATGAGCAAATTGCTTTTTCCTCATCATTATGAAATGCCATCCTGACACTGTGTTCTCTGTGCCCCGGTCCATGAGAGGGCTGGCTTTGATCATTCATCGTTATACACCTCTCTCCCTTTAGTGGACAGCTTGGAAAAGAACTCAGTGACAAAATGAAGAGAACCGCTTCCACTGAAAATCAAAGGCAACGACTCCATGGAGGAATACTGGCTCTGTTCCTCCTCTGATCTGTATCCCTGAAACATGGACGGCAACTATGCTGAAGAAAAAAAGTGCATTTCCCAAGTGGAGCAGAACACGTGCTACTTTCTGATTTGCAGGCACGTACGGACAGCCCGAGAAGAAACATCCCGAATGGTGTCTCTCACAACTTGTTACACCTGCTTTACTAAACTCTGTGGAACGGACCCTGGACTTCAACTTGACCATGGCTCGGCATCCCCTTCGTGGGAATAAGATGACCTTTGCCAGGAGATCCATGAGTTATTTTCAGTCATGAGGCATCAAGCTATGTCCTCAAAACCTCAATTTCATAAATTATCCTTTGTGTCTTCCAAGAGTTAATGTGACCGCCCTCCTCCCAAATGACTCACTCTTTTTTCATCCACAGAGACAGGTGTGCCACGGATTTGATTGCATCAAAAATAAGCACTTACTAAGGATAGAATGTTTACAGAATTAAAGACTGGCAAAACTGTTAGACATATATCAAGATGGGCAGGTATAAAAATACACAAGGGTGT
This sequence comes from Tarsius wallacei, assembly GCA_963574415.1. NCBI lineage: Eukaryota > Metazoa > Chordata > Mammalia > Primates > Tarsiidae > Tarsius > Tarsius wallacei. The sequence continues at coordinate 31,201 of CAUYQG010195106.1, forward strand.
CCTGACCCATCACGGTTTTCAGGGAAGAATTAACTTCAAAATGGCAATGATTTTTGTGGTTTGTTTTATTGTGCTTTCTGGGAACACTGCTATATTAATTGAAATAAATAAAACATAGACCACAAGCCTTCATATGCACAATTATTATTTTGGTAATATAATTTTGCCCCAAGCTTTATTTATTTTTAAATAATGTCTGAGTTTGCAGACATGAAAAATTAACATTTACAAAGTAATAAATACAGCATTTAAATGTGAAATGGTTCTAAATTAATAACATCTTCAACTAAAGTAACACTTTGGAGGAACACCAAATTAAAAGAAAAATAGTCTGAAATTATCCTGCCGTCAATAAATACATGAAGCAGAGCTCATCCCATGTAATGAGAACCCTGTCCTTGTCATGAAAACTCTCTCCATGTAATAAGAACCTCTCATGCAATGAGAACCCCCCTTTAATGAGAATCCCCTCTGTGTAATGAGAACCCCCATGTAACGAGAATCCCCTCTTCCATGTAATGAGACCCCTCTCCATGTAACAAGAACCCCCCATGTAATGAAAGCCCCCTCCATGTAATGAGAAACCCCTCCCCATGTAATGAGAACCCCCCATGTAATGAGAACCCCCCGTGTAGCAAGAACCCCCTCCATGTAATAAAAACCCACTCCATGTAATGAGAACTCCCCGTATAATGAGAAACTCCTCTTCCATGCAACAAGAATCCTCTCTGTGTAATGAGAACCCCTTCCACCATGTAACGAGAGCCCCCATGTGATGAGAACCCTCTCCTCCACATAGTGAAAATTCCCTCCATGTGATGAGAACCCCCTCCATCATGTAATGAGAACCCCCTCCTCCATATAATGAAAACTCCATGTAATGAGAACCCTCGTGTAATGAGAATCCCTTCCTTGAGGTAATGAGAACCCCCTCCTCCATGTAATGAAAACTCCCTCCATGTAATGAGAATCCCCTCCATGTCATGGGAACCTCCTCCTCCATGAAATGAAAACACCCTCCGTGTAATGACAAGCCCCTCCTCCATGTAATGAAAACTCTCTCCATGTAATGACAACCCCCTTCTCCATGTAGCGAGAACCCCCTCCATGTCATGAGAACCTTCATGTAATGAGAATCCCTTCCTTCATGTAATGAGAACCCCCTCCATGTCATGAGAACCTCCTCCTCCATGAAATGAGAACACCCTCGTGTAATGAGAAGCCCCTCCCCCATGTAACAAGAACCCTCTCCATGTAATGAGAAACCCCCATGTGATGAGGGTTCCTTCCTCCATGTTATGAGGACTCCCTCCCTCATGTAATGAGAACTCCTTCCATATCATGAGAACCCCTCCATGCCATGAACACCCCCTCCGTGTCATGAGAACTCCCTCTGTGTCATAAGAACCCCATCCTTGTCATGAGAACCCCCTCCGTGTAGTGACAACCCTCTCTGTGTAATCCTGAGGACTGTTCACTTCTCCCTTGGATTCCACAGGTAAAGAGAGACAGAGACAGAAGAACCTTACCATCACCTTGGCCAGTTCTGCAGCTACAGATAGCACCTCTGTTCTTCTTAGAGTCATACTTAATCTAGCAAGTCCTTCCCGAACTCTGTCAACACAACTATTTGGCTGATGAATTTTTATACTTGTTAAATGTAGTACATGTGATATCAGGCATGAAAGAGAAGGCAGAGAGAGAGAGAGAGAGAGAGAGAAAGCAGAAATGAAAAAAGGAGGGACTTGAAAGTATGTGCCTCAACCCCTGCCCCTTGGGACTCTGGCTTGTTGCACACTCTGCTTCTTCTTGGGAGGCTCCCCTTCCTCTCCACTCTTAAGCAAGGATTAATAACTTAGGCAAGTCTTTCTCTCTTTTTTTAAAATAATTTTTTTAAGTCAGGGTCTTACTCTGTTGCCCAGGCTGGAGTGCAGTGGCACAATCACGGCTCACGGAAGCCCCCAACTCTTCGGAGATCCTTCTATCTCAGCCTCCTGAGTAACTGGGACCACAGGTGAGCTACAACATCCAGCAATTTTTTTTTTTAAGAGACGCGTTTTTTTTTATGTTGCCCAGGCTGGTCTCAAGCTCCTGGGCTCAAGCAATCACCCACGTCGGCCTCCCAAAGTGCTGGGATTACAGGCATGAGCCACTGTGTCTGGCCCTTATATAAGTCTTTCTTGTATTTCCCTTCTGCGTTCCTCTTTTCACTTCTATGTCAATGCTATTGTATGAAAGGAATTTTAAAACTGATATGCATTACATAGACATCTTCTTTGTGTTTCATTCCCCCCGTGTGGCTGGGATTTTATGTAATGCTTTACTTATTTATTTATCCAATCAAACATTTATGGAGTGAATGCTATCTGCTGGAAACTGCGCTACATGCAGGGGTTGCCCGCTGGAGAAGATATTTTTGCTTCCACTCCAACATATAAAAAGTCTATGGACCGAGAGTTATTGTGTGAATATACAAATTAGCAAAGCGCAAAAAAAGAAGAGCAATTTTATATTCATTTTTTATTTCCAAAGATCTTCTGAGTTGACAAAGATGAGCAACAAAAGGATAAGAGACTTTTGCTTCTGGTGATTAAGTCATAGCAACTACATTTACCTCCTTGTCTGAAATCACCAAACGTTGACAAAACACATAAAACAAAGGTGTCAACCACTGGGTATCAGGCAGTGAAATCCAGAGACAGGAAACCAATGAGGTGAGCCCTACACATTTTTCAGCTTACGACCTTGAGATCATTTCTAGGCTCTAACTGAGCAGGGGGGACCCTGGGCAAAGCCTGGCGGACTCTCAGAGTTGGAGACTCGACCTAAAGTTCAGAGGTGCCAAGGGAGCTGAAACTGGCAAAACAAGGGACCGAAGAGGAGAGAACTGCGCAAAGGTTTCCATCGAGTCTCCTTGAGCAATCAGAAGACCATCAACAGACTCACGAATGTTAGAAAACTACTCAAGAATGGAAGAAACATCATGAAGTTTTAGAAGCAACCGTTCTCTGAGTATTTATACAGGACAAGGATGTTGCCTTTCCCCATCAGCCAGACTGCAAAGCCTCCCTAATTCACGGAGCATTGGGTAGATACTAGAAATGTCTTGCCTTTGTGTGGGCATAATTAGTGCTAAATACATCAGTGCTCTGAGCCCACCAAAAAACTTCAAAAGCAAGACCAAAAAAAGATCAGCCTGCTTCTAAGTAACTTAACTGCACCCAGAGCTAACCTCAAGGCTATTTATAGCAACACAAAAAGTATCCGGCACCAGAAAAGGTAAAAATCACAATGTCAGGTATCCAGTTCAAATCCAATTAAAATGTGCAGAAATGCAAAGAAATAAGAAAAATACAAATCATGAGGAAAAGAAAAATCAATCAATCTGAACAACCCAGAATTGGCATAGATGTCAAAAGCGATAGGCAAGGATATTAAATGAGTCCTTACAAATGTATTCCTTATGTTCAAGAAGTTAGGCAGTGACATGGAAAATATAAAAATAACTAACTCAATTTCTAGGATTGAAAACTCCAATATCTGAAATTTTAAAAAAGTACACTGGATGGGAATAATGACAGATCAGACATTGTATAGATAAATGGATTAATGAAATTGAAGAAATAGAAATGGAAGTTATTAAAAAGTAAACACAGAAAGAAAAAAATATTTGGGAGGCCAAGGTAGGAGGATCATTTGGGCCTGGCCGGGAGTTTGAGACCAGCCTAGGCAACGTAGTGAGATCCTCGTTTCTAAATAATAAA